>JAPYZN010000043.1:0-66259 GCA_030522865.1 Psyttalia lounsburyi
TTTAAGCCTCGGCTTCGCCTCGGCTGAAAATCGTGCATTTAACCTCAAACTCGGACTTATGCGCCACTCATCGTCCTCGATACATAATGTACTAATTTCTCACCTAGGGAGGTAAAGCAAAGGAGGCTTACTCACGTGCTTACCGTCTGATGGCGACTCGGGCGGTAATTCTGCACGTGGGCGAGCCTCTTTTATTTTACTTTCCGTGGTGAGGAAATGATTTTTCTTCCCGGCGTAGGAGCAAAGTCAGAATTCCCTCCTGCTGTGCGGGAGGGCGAAATAAGGTAGAAATTGACGAGTATTTAACAGCCTCTAGAGGCTCGAGGCCTAAGACGAAAAGCCGAGCGAGTTCACCGTCGGGGTCATAGGACAAAGACACACTCAGGCTTTGACCTGCCAAGAGTAAACATCTCCATTCAGACTGTGCCAACCGATCGAAGATTATTATCGCGCCATCGAAAATTTTGTACAAATCCAGAAATTAACTTCAATTATAAAAACTGTCCAGACTATTTTAATTTAAAGTTTACTACATTTACTTCTGTGGGGTTGGTGTCCGAGCAGCAACCGAGGACTTGCCAATTATATGAGTAAAAAACCCGCTCGCACCAGTCCCGAAGTAATATTTTTTTGTAGTAATCTTTAGGGGTTGTGAGGGTCGGATGGTAAGATGTATTACCCTAAAAAATTATTTGGTATTGGTGTGAGAAGGACTCTCTGGTGCGATTTGATATCACTCGCCTTAAATTCGCTTCTATGCTCCCAAAAACACTTTTCCGCTCCCGTATCAAAATATACTGTTTCGTCACAACATTAAAGAAGTTAAGTAAAGAATTTAATTTAAACAAAAATTTGGTCTTTGAACATTGAATTTTTATCTGCAGTAGGAAAAAATTTCGTTTGTAAAGGGCGGCATGTTAAATGATATCTTTGTATATATATGAGTGTTTTCGCTAATTATTTCAATTTTTTTTCCGCTCATTTGTTTCATTTCTCGATGATTCTTACGTGCTGGTTGACTTTTGAATGGAAGCCTTGTAATTCCCCATTCTTACGGTATTATCTTTTCGTTAGAAATTCAGTTGAATGTTGTGAAACGTAAAAATATGATGCTTATTGAAAACTTGTGTATGTATATTTCCAATTTCAACTGATTGAGACAATTTCAGCTGAATCTGTTCAATCAGTTCCGAGATATAGCGATTTCTTTCTTTTTTTCTCAATACCTCAAAAACTATACTTCTGCATTGAACTTGACGAGTTCACAGAAGGTTGATAATTTCATCAAAATCCAGTGCAACTGCAGAGTAGCAAAAAAGTGCTCGAAAATTAGCAGTTTTCAAGTATCCAGAGGGAATAACAAGTCACGTAATTGGAAAAGGGGATAAAATCTAGTGACACTAGCGATAATTTGCATGTGCATCTGCATCACAGATACGTGAAGAATTCAACGCCTCATATTATCCATACTGCATTCTGCAATTTCCCTCAGCACTCACTGTGGAATAAGAACAAGTGACGCAAGTGGCACTTGACCATAAAAAAGAATTACCAATTCCAGGGTACACTCGTGTGATGGTGAATACGTGAATTAATTTGTTAGGCAGATTTTTTATGCAGTGACGAGAATATCTTTCAAGTGTCAACTCTAACGCATGTGGAGCCACGAAGAACCTTTGATTATTCAAAATCATACACACGAATTAATTCAATTGGCTATAGAATTGGATGGCTACGGATACAAAAAGCTGGAGCATATGTTGAGTAATTTGGCTCGGTAAACACTTGCCCCTCTGCTCCATACACCCCACGATCTCCCTATTCTTAATGACGTATAATTTTCCCCCATTTCTCATTCTCTATTTTATTGCTACAGATTTCCAAAAATTGGAGGGTTGTGGAGTAAGGGGATGAAAGTGATTTCTTACCTTCCATCCTGATGTTACTAATCCAGCATTTCTCTTCGCCAAAACGCACTTCATTCGGAGGAAGAAGGCACGCTCGAGCTCGATATTACCGCGCGCATTGGGTGGTGGAAAAGCACGACCCGAACCAGGAAGGGGTAAACTCAAAACATCGAGCATCTCGTTGTGATCTATCGGATGAATGTACTCAAAAATACTGTTTCCGGTCAATTCCACTTGTGACAGCCCCAGGTGAACACTTGCCGTTTCACTTATGTACATTATTTTACCGTCTGGTGCCACGACGAAGATGAATCCATCCAGAGTCTGAAATGAATTTGACAGAGTGAGAAAAATGTGGGATGCGACTTTCATGAATTTCAGTCAATAATTGATTTTTGATGTCTGACGTACTTGGAGGAGGTAAGATCCCAGCTCTTTTATCGCGGCATCGCGAGGATCGTTGATGGCGGGTGTGGGAGCTCCCCATTCGGATCCTAAACCTGCAGAAATTATTCCGAAAATTTGTACACTAAAGCGGCTCTACCTTTATAGTAATTTCAAAGGTTAGCGAAAATTGCAAAGAAGTTGGTGAACAGTTCTTACCTCAATGAACGTTTTCATATTTCAAGAAAACCATGTTTGAACGTGTTAATTTACCTCACATTCTGATGCGAATCTTAACATTTCTAGAATGATTATCGATCTTTGATTAAACACTAGAGTGCAGTGTTAGTTTAATTAATTATGTGGAAAAATGGAGAATTTTTTGGATATTTCATAGAAAATCATCGAATGTTTCGTGAGCATTTGTTATTATTTTATACAAAACAGCATATTTTGTAAATAATTATTTTCGCAGATCGAGATGTAGCCGAGAAATAAAATCAGACAACTAAGAATACTAGACTTCGATGCCACAAAATTTTAATTCTCATCATAAGGTGTTTAAAGTATTCTCTGATGAATGTGGCTTTACCGTTGTGACAATCACGATGAACATAAAAATTGGTCGACGAACAAGTAAACAGCATTTGTTGCTCACGAAGTCTCCGCAAACCGTTATTGTATGAACAATGCGAAAAAATGTCTTTTCAACTTAAATCAAGAACTCTCTATTAAGCTAATTTAAACCACGTTCCAAGTGCGCAATGATTTTCACAAATAAAGCGACAAGAGAGAAGTGCTAAATGATTTTATCTAGCTGTGGCAAATGTAGATAACGAAAACTCTCCGAATGAGACACATTAAATCCAACTTATAAAGGTATAAAGACACATTTGTGTCTGGTGGTTGTTGGTTTATTCCGGAGGGATGCGGCCACTTGAAATTTCAATTGGGGTTTTGAAGTTGAAACGACGTGTAAGGCCGGTCTACAAGGTTGGAATAAGTGGTATAGGAATAAGAGGGCGCGACAAAAAGGATGGGACACTGCTATTGTAACCGCTTTTACAACGGCCCCCATGCTTTGCTTACAAAGCACACTGTATGTGTGGCGGGAGGGTGGAAGTAAAAAAAAAAAAACTAACAATGCATCAAGTGCGCAATCACAGCCATCTCATCCGATACTATTTGGCCTTTCCCCCGACTAAAAAAGTGTCGTGTATCCCATCGATTGTCATTTAATAGTGAAGAGGCGTTTGAGAGAATGAACCGAGTCCCGATGAATTGAATAACAAGGTATCACCGTGGTTGGTCTTCTTACCGTTTGGGAATACCGCTCGCATCTTGAGGTAACTTGTTGTCAATCTTATGACACTTGCTTTGTCCAATTGCGAGGTGGTTGCTGCTGGCAGTGGTAATAACTTAGCGAGCTCTTGGAACTCGGTGTTTTCTTTTTCGCGTCTGGAACGCGCTGCATTCTTACTCTTCTCCTTCATTACACCGCCCTGTGGTGGATTACCCAGGAAATTCTGTTGATGTGAATTTATCGAGTGCTCCTCGTTGTTGTTGTTTAGGTGTGAATTGTTATTATTTTGATGGTCCAAGTGATGGCCGTAATTGTGGTCGACGGTGTCTGATTGGGCACAGTGACCTGTGGTCAAACAAATAATTTTATCTAATTTGATTTAAGGTAGCTCGACAGCTCTATAACATTTTGTTTTCTACAATAATCTCGTTCTAGTTACTGATAGAGTTTTCCCACTTTCAGAAAATCCATAATGTCAGGTCAGAATTTAACTCAGTATTTGTGTGAAAATCCAAAACCTTAGAAATGTTCCATCGGGTGCCAAAAATTTGAGAAATGGTTTAAAATCTATCAAAAAATGATGAAATTAAAAATAAAATGCCGTTTCAAAATGTGATTCGAATAAAGTACATACGACAAAATTTTTTATCAATTTTTTCTCATACAATTTAGTTGGAATAATTGACCACTGAAAATATCTAGATCTATATATTGTGTATACAGACGGTCCTGTTGTTTATTGTAGAGTTACTCTAAATGGTTCTAAACGTTCGGAAATATTTCCTTACGTTCACTTAAGATGAATAACGTTCACTTTGTCCAGATAGATTTCTCTATATTTGCGTAATATCGGGGAGATTAACAAAATTAATGTTGTTCCAACTGGATTTTAATGAACTAAAACTAGAATTTAGGAAGATTTTTCATAATTTAATTTTGAAAAGTCTAGACTCATTCCGTTTTGCTACTGCGCAATCGTAGAGTCAAGCAAGTAACGCAGTAATTTTTTATTCAACTTTCTATCGAAGAATAAATTTTGATAAATCACGTTTAATTTGGTACGTCTGAAACTCCACCGCTAAAAACTCCATGCGGCGATATGACCTTTTTTCAATAATTGTGACATCATTAAAAGTTAAAAAAAACCCTAACGGGGCGGGAAACGAGGCGGATAAGAGAGCATCTCTCCCTAGGTGGAGAAAAAAAAAATTCCAATGCCCTAACGAACTCCTCGACAATGCAAATTTATCGTGAATAATTCATGAAAAAATGAAACTTCATTCTGGGTATAATTGAAGTATGTCATAGGTATAAAAACGCAAAAGGGCCCAGGTCTCGATGGGGCGGCTCTCCACGGATGCATGCATCGTCAAACCAAGAGGTGAGGGTTTCTCTCACTGATAAACCGTAACGTCGTATCCCGTTTTTTTCCATGTGAAATTTTTTTCCCTCTTTCTCTTCGCGTTGCAAATTCACCTCGACGACGGCTCTCAGTTACACACAATTTCTCACACCAAATTCGCGGAACTCCCATTGAGGGCCAGCAACGATGGAGCCATACGTTTATGTGTGCGTATATTTACTACCTAATTTAGGTGTGTAAACCATTATGTACGGATTTTATGTTTGTAGATATACCTTCGACTAGACGAGATATTTTTCTGTGGAGTGACTGTTTGTGTCGGCAGCTCGCGACGTATGGGTCACTCGCGAGAACAATATTGCCACTGATACACCCATGATCAACCATTGTTTATAATAAATGTATCCTTAATTATTGCAACATTTCAAAACACAATCTCATTGATTTGAGTAACTGTCACCGACTTATTAACGGAGTCAATAATTTATCCGGTAACATAATTTGAAAATTCCACTGTACGTCACATTTTTCCAGAATGGACCCTAAAATTTGAAGATAAAAAAAAACGATACAAAAGGCAATTAAGTCCAGAATTTAATAAAAAAAATCTTTGAGAACTGTAAATGTTTGTTTAATAATCCCCTTAAAATCAATAGAAACCGGGAAGAATACAGTAAATATATTCTGGAATTGTGCATTACTTAAAAATTCCTCGTCAATTGGTACTAACTGTTCCCGTTGCCACTGAAAATACTAACAAATCGGAGAACTCTCGTCTTAATCCACCTCCAATATTGGTATATTCACTACCTAATTAAGGCGTCTTAAAAAATTATGTACGAATTTTCTGTTCCTATGTATACCTTCGACTAGACGAACTGTTTTTCTTTGGAGTGCCTGTTTGTGTCGCCAGCTCGCGACGTATGGGTCACTCGCGAGAACAACATTGGAACCAATACGCCCGTGGCGTTCAATCATCGGTGCCATTATTTACAATAAATGTATTTTTAACTATCGCAGAATGTCAATATCACAATTTCATTGATTCTAGTTATTGTCACTGACTTATTGATTGTTTCAATAATTTATTGAGTAATGTAATTTAATAAATTCACTGCATGTTACGTTTTCACAAAACCGTCAATGAACGCGGATAGTAAAAAATTGCTGTAAAAAAGAAAATGTCAAAGCTCAGAGGGAGCCTAACGGTTTGACCACTGGCACTTGAGTTTCTCGACTGGTACCAGCTTTGGATGACACGTTTTAGCTGTAGCTTTTCAAGACCGTTGATGGACCCAAAAGGGGGTTGTACACTGCACCCTCGGTGCGGAATAGGCTCCACCCTAGTGCGGGGCAAACGCTGGAGTATGAACGAGCGCTGCCAAGGGTCTGGAGTGTGATTATGGGTTTGTGAGGGAGAGAGAGAGATTGGGTAGACCTGGGGAGGCAGACATGGCGCATTTACCTTTCGCTGGCGTTGAGGGGAGAACGAGGGAGAGTGAGAGCATGGGAGGGGGAATTTTAGTGTTGTGTCTCCGGGAAAAATCCGAGTGAAGGAGGAGGTGAGAGCATGGAATGGAGCGGAATTCAATTGGAATGTGAAATTTTTAAGGACAATTCCATAAACCGATGATTCTATTATTTTCAGCCGCCAAAAAGCCAACGCTAAAGGGCAAAATCAGACTGTAAATAATTCTGGGGAAATGTCAGTTTTTATGAGAAACATGTGTTCTGTTGGTCGTATTTCAATAGCCAGTGCGCACAGACGGGTCAGGAAATAAAACCCTGGAGACAGGTAGGCGACATCTAATACGAAACATGTGTTGCAACTTTTAAAAGTTCTCTGTTCAATGACAACAGAGGACCTTCCTACGTTGTATCCCTCTCTATTTATTTTACACCTTAAATTTTCAAGTTTCAGTGGTGAACCTGCGTTCTAGACTGGCGAGAATAGCCGGCAGGTATTAACCTGCGACAACCATGTGGTTTGAGATATCTTACTCTTCTTATCTTTTTTTTTTCTGTAATTTGGGGGAAATGTTTAGCTTAGGGGTTGCTTGACATTTTCAGGTTTTTGTTGCAATGAGCTGATCAGTATCCGGAGGTGAATATTGATGGCTGCTTGAAGGGTGTCAATGCCTTTTTGCGGACCAACTGGGGTCGAGGATTGGACCGGGGAAAGCCCCACTTCTCGGGAAATGAAAGAGGGTTTTTTTTTGTTGAAAAATTCATCTAATTTGCAGGAATTGCAGGCGGAGATTTTGCGGGGGATTATTCAAATGAATAAATCCGTAGATGTAATTTTTTTCAGAAAAAATAAAGTGCTTGCATTAATTTTTTTTTTCATCATAATAATGTGGGTACAAAGCCGGAGAAATCCTCTGGACCAATTTCAATACGCTTTATCAGTGAGAGATTTTTTATATTTTTTTTATAGGTTTTTTAATGAGAAATGAGGAATTCTGCGAGGAATTAGGTGAGGGTATTGCAATATGGCCATATAACATAAATTGAATCAATTGAATATTTCCCAATGAGTGTAAGAAATTAAATTCTTTGTTTAATTATTTCTTTAACGTAGAACTATTGTTAAACTGTTATTTTCTAATTGAAATTTGCTCATAATCTAAAATTATCCATAAATTTAAGGACATTAGGACTCGTATTTTTTGTGCCAGGAAATTGAAAAATGATTTGTTAAAATGATTTATAATTAAAAATGGTTGAAAATGATTATTTAACCGTCATTAGTAATCAATATAATGCTCTCTAGTGAATTTCCATTTAACCTTCATTGTATTGTTACTTTCCATGTAACAAAACAATAAATAATCCCTCAATTTATATAACTCTCCCAGATCCCCTTGATTTAAAAAAATAAAACGTCAATAAAATCAGATGAACAAAAAACAAAATCCACATATACTAGTCCAGATATATTGTTCAACTGTTTCGTAGTTCGTGACACGTTGAATAGTATGACGTTCCGGGGCCAGGACATGGGGTGCGCACGACCTCGCAATCGTACCACGGCTTAACTCTTGTTCCTCTGCTCGAGCTCACCTACATTCGTAAAACTTTGTGTTATTTTTCTCTTTTTTGCCTCTTCCCCTAACACTTCTCTCCCACCTACTTTTACCCACTCGGCAGTTTAGGTTCTCCTCCCTGGCTATTTCAACTCTCGACACGTATAACAAGGCAGCGTTTTGGTTATACGCCCCAAATACACCCCGAGAACCCCATCACAACGTTCATCGCCTCCCCCTCGTCCCTACATCCGCAGCTTCCGTCCCTGTGTGGTCCAAGTTAAAGCATCAACGTTTGGACATAGTCTCCCTCCCACCCTCTCTAGCGTTTCCTCTCTCTCTCTTCTTTTTCCGGGGCGGCAAAAACACAGGGCCTTACGTTGGTAATTCATCATTCTTACCAGAGTAACTCCCCTCCCCCCCGACTGAAAAAAATGCATTCAAACTTTATTTCACCTCTGCGTGTGATCATGCATTTTAAGTTGCGCTTTAAACTATCCCAATTTCCAGTTCGTGCCTGTAGCAAAGTTTTCTATCTCTCTTGCTTCCCTTTTTCGCTACATCCTTTATTGAATATCATCCTTGTCGACAGTCATCCCTGGAATTCCTTTCGAACTCAGAAGTCATGAAAAGCAATACATTTTATTGTTTTTTATGCTGCCTCTTTTGCGCCGGGATTTTAGGCTCGGAACGTGTCGGAGAATTGACGCAGGGATTTAATCAATCGCTGTGTTTGGAGAGGAAAAAAATGCCGGCAGAATTGGTACTCTTTTTGTACATTTTCGATAGAGTGTTATGAAGCGAAATATTTATTTTTACTTGTGATTGAAGATGTTTGTGCAGAATTCAAGAGTTTTTTTTTACAGCGGTGGGTAAAAATAGTATCAAGAGGTGCCGACAATTAGAATTCTTTCTGATTGGTGTATAGGGGTAGCAGATTTTTTTATCCGAATTCTCTCGGCCGATTTAACAACCGTTTTGGCTTTTTCAGTAATCGGAATTTAACCAAGTGGTCAATTAAATCTGTTGATGTATGTATAAAATTCTTCAACGTATCCGTCAAATTTGTTTATCCCACTGTAAAAATTGTCCAGACGTGTTAACAATTTTTGATAAAGCCAGTGAATTTCTACTATGCGGTAGGATAATTTTTTCTAGACATCGAAAATATTACACGATTACCAAATGGAACGGTAATTTTTATTAAACAAGCCATTTGTTGTCTGTTATGAATCTAGGTTAATAACCAAATTCTCGTTTTTTGCGAGACAATAATTGTAAAAATACACATATTTTTATCGGCGCGAGCTTTCTAGATAATTAATTAATATTGTGTAAATCGTTGTTTTTTTTTAATTCAACAACGTATGATATGAATTTGGTGTCTTTCTTGCATTGAGAAATTGATTTCCTAAAGTCTCTATATCTGCAAGATTGATTACCTGCTGACGATTCTTGAAGTGGGATGAAAAGGCAAGGAAATGCCAATTAAAATGCATATGACCTGAAATATTTTGTTATTTATCTAATTTTGATCAGTTTTAACAAATTATTACAAAATATTGTGTACTTCACTACGTGATGATAACCGGATATTCTTATCCCCAACTGATCGCCTTTGAAAATGCGGTAAATTTAGCAAAAAAACCGAAAGAACAAAAACATTGTAGATAATTGTTAAGGAAATGTTCACTGATGTTTTCATGTTTGTCACGTACAAGGGTGATTTTATTTTCCGTGCGACGACCGGGTGATGTCACGGTGGGTTTCTTGAAAATTCTCGGCAACAATGTAACCGTCTACGGCTCCTTGAGGAGAATCAATTATTGACATGTGGAGATTTTCCCGATAAACATAATAAAAATAGGTAGACAGGCTTTAGTGAATAGCTTTCCAGATTTTACAGCGAAAATTTTATTTAGTCGGGAGTGGAGGAGTTGGAGAGAGACTCAGCGAGAGGGCTATACGACAACAGAGGAGATACATATACTAGGTAGTCAGCCGTACGATAACATAACAAGCGAGAACATATTCTGCTGACACTGCATCCTCGGACGAGTGGCGGAGACTTGAGTTTTTAGAACGAGGGAACTCATTTACAAAGGCGGTGCAGATCGACCCTTGTCCAATAATTACTTGTATCGCTTATAAAAACATAAAAGGGGGAGTAAGCCAACTGATATCTAAAGTAAATTGAGTTAATAATCTAGAAAATGAGTTCAACGAAGGTATTGATTTATCAGGGCAACATGGAAAAAATTATTTCCGAAATCGGCGGAAAAGTCTTTAGAATTGCCAAGTTTACTACCAAATACAGGAGATATACCGTCTGATTTAATAACTCACTTGGTCACTGGAATCAAGTGGTACAAACGAAAAAATGGAAGCAGATTGTTTGTATATTAAGTGAAATCATTTTACCAATACCTGTGGAGCGAATAGATTTTGGACAATTTATAGAAAAATTACTTGTTTAGTTATTCAAAAAATTTTTTTCTTATTTTCAAGAAGTGAAAAGGGCATGCCCCGTCAACCCACAAGGACTATTTTTATAAAGCGGCGGATCAAGAAATTTGTTTAAAAATTATGCATCTTCATGATGAATATAAAAATTAATATTTTCTTCTAACTTGAAAAAATTTGTCCGCACTTCTTCCCATAAGAAACAATGTTAATTTCCAACTTAGATAACTTCTAGTTATCTTCTACGAAAGCTTTCGAAAGTCCTTCCTACTTTTCTTAATTTTTTTAAATTGCATAAATGAAAAAGATTTTAATAATATAATTTTTGAAATTACCAATGAAAGCCAATTATTTCTACTACATGAATTATTATTTTTTCTATCTAGCGAATGTGACTTTTCGCCAGTAATAATTTTTTTCACCACACTGCGTTGGAAAAATAATTTGTCCGAAACATTGGGATGAAAAATATCGTTCGTAACTCGTGAAACACATGGTTTTTGGCTCGTAGGATTAAAAATCCGACTTTGATGCGCTCGTTATGAAATATTTTCAGTGTGATGATAAAATTTATTGACTAGCGATTTGTGGTCTGGATATTGGTATTGCATTCTTTTCAAACTCAAAAATGTCAAAATCACTTCAGCAAAATATTGTTCCTGGGCTGTTGGGACCGATTTTTTTACTCGTGTCATCGGAAAGTCCTCGCCTACGGCCCGAGTAAAAATCCCCATCGCAACAGGCCGAAAAAAATGCTATTTGATGTTATTATGATTTTAATTAAAAATTACGAGACAGTTCCGTAAAATTGTTCACTCCCGTCTTTCTCTTTAGACTTACGGAAAACATATATAATTCTTATTAATTATTTTTCTCCGTGTGAATTTTATTCTTAAAACCTTACAAGATAAATTTATGGAACTTCTCACTTTCCAACTGAATTTTTTCCAGTGAAGTCACGTTAAAAAAATGAAGATAATTATGATCTACAGATGATTCACCATCTGCAAGTCTGTCTGGCGAAAGTGTCTTATCCATGGAAAACCACTCCTCAAATGTAGTCTTTATTTCGCTGCTCTCCTCATAATTGAGTTCAACTACTCACATTTGTCAACACATTCGCTTCTATGAACTAACCACAAGCACTCACGTCCCGGAAAAAAATAACTCACTAATAAATCATGAACAATAATTACTGAAACGTAATGTGACTTCACGATATAAGAGACACGAAACGAATCACTGTTTTAACACATTCGCGCCACGCTGTTACCCCCACCAGTCACGTATTTCGTTCTCTAGATCTCCAATCACATGACCTAACCAATAATGGTGTAAGGGGGTTAAGGGTGGCATGAAAGTCGAAATCAACACAAAATGGATGATTTTTTTTTTTGTAAACTTTGCGTAGTCTTCATTAAACCCTTTTCGATGACTTAATTAATTTATTTCCCCATTTTATATTCACATCAAGTTGAGATGGAATGAAACAAAGATTTTCTTGTTTTTTTTTACATGAAAAATATATAGTTTCTGGACCAAATGATGTGATCCTGTGTAAATCTTGACAACACTGTTTTAATTTTAGTATGCAATGATAGTGACAGATTGAATTGTGTGGACAGTGGGTTTTCAACTGGAGTTGTTGCGTGTTATCCCTTTTTCTTTGAGTGCATTTTTCACCCGCAAGGGATTCAAAAAATTGAGATTTCAATTAAGATTGCGACGAACAGATGGAGCGATTTTTTCAAATGCTTTAAATATGTTTTGGAAATTTTCGCGAATGTCTAAATTGATCTTTTCAATTGAGTGCATAATTTCGTAAGAGTTAATGCTGAATGTGTAAATATAATGTATTTAAATTCTCAATAAATAATTCTGCTTTCGAGGTGGTGTTTGAGATAAATATTATTGCGACAAGTCTTACAATTGGTGCAAAAAGTGAAATTTTCATGCATTGATTAAATATTTTTTCACGACACTCTTAAATAAACTCTAGACCCCAAGCGACAAGTTTCACTTTAAATAATTCTCCATGAAATCAAATACTCGACCTAATTTATTAAATCAAATGAAAAATTAAAGAAACACACATGAAGAGTAGTGGCAAGAGGGTCAGTCTCGACTAAATGTTTCAATGTTTAGACTACGTATGGTACTGTCGTACTGCCGTTTCTTTATTCTGCACTCTATTTTTTTTCTTCTGCCCGCTCGCATGCACAATCATTATAGCTCGCCCCATGACCACAACGGGAAGTCGCTCGAACTTTTCAAAAACCGACCCGTAACTATAAACAATAATAATATTCCGGAGTACCGTTGAGAAATCAAGGAACCAACAATGAGACGGATATTTTAAAATTGTTGCAAAATACAGAATTAACCATGCACATTTAAACATCAGTTTGTCGCACGTGACAGGATGTTTTCCCTCCATTTCCCTAAACAGAGGTTTCATTGGCCAAAAATAATAGCGGGAAAAGTGAAAAAAGAAAATAAGAATGACGTCAGTGATAAATTGTGAAAGAGTTAAGATTGGAAGACTTGTAAGGAACATTGACGACAAGGCGGCTGACAAAATAATCACTATTCGGCGATGTTTGAGAGACATCGACAGCTGAGAGAATCCGAGACTGGTTTTCGAGTGCACTGAGTAAAATAAAAACAACAAGTTTAAGTTTAATATTACATGGAGGTCTTTACTCCTGACGCGAAGGGAAACGTCACGGAAGGAAGGATCACGTTCATTCGGTTGATCACTCGTGTGGCTTTTCTACAAATGAGTTTAGGAAATGACACGCCCCCTCAGCGGCTGTGACACTGGGAGTGAAGGAAAATACATGAGGAGCGTGTGAGGATAATGTGAGCGTGTTTCGAATTTATTTCTTAAGCAGTTGTCGTAAATTATGCACTAATTGTTTCATAGGTGTAAACACGCTTTGAATGGAATTATTGATATATTGGGTGATTGATAATTCCAGGGGTATCTAATATTCAAGGGATTGATGTGATAATTACATGATTTTATTACGTTTTTTTTTCAATCTTGAACAGCTAAATAATTCACGTTGCTGGAATTTATGTATACAATTTGTCTCATTATAAAGTGATCGTATGGGGTTAAACCATACCGAATGAAATAACAATTGCTGAGGAGTATATCTTTACTTGTCTCAAGAATGTTCGCTCCAAAATTTAACGAGACAATATTTTGCCCCGGTAACAAGCCTGTCGTTAAAAGATTATATACTTTTCTGAAAAGGGAGAGATTTTAATTTGGGTTACGAGGCGACAACGGTAGCTCGGGCCGAATGGGATTATTATTACAGTGAAATTTTTTGGCACTGGGGCCCGATAACTTGAGAATAAATTGATCCTAATTATTATGAATCTATTATCTTCTTTTTTGGCACCAGTATAACAAATTGCTTGTAAAATCAGAGGAGTTCTCCAGGCGTCTATAAAGGCGTACCTCTCATAAGATATAATATATATTTTTTATTAAAAAAAAAATTCCCTCGGTGCATGGAAGATACAAATAATAATGCTCACGCGATAGTTAATAATTTCGAAAAACTCACACTGATAGAGTTTTTTAATTGAAATATATCACCCGAATTTTTAAAACTATTTCTTAACGATAAATAATTTTGTCCCGGTGAAATTAATATCCGATAATCAAGAAATCGTCATAATAATTCCCGAAATTCGATCCATTTTACTATTGTATTCATTTACTGGTCTTCAGAGAAAAATAATTCACATTATCGTATTTTATTTATTAACTGTGGCTCATTAGGAAGTGACTAGGATAGTATGCAAGATAATGATACTCACGAGATGATGAAAATTCTCGGAGAAATCACATTGATTCGATAGAGCATTTTAATCCAGAAAGGGCACTGCAATTTTTTTTATTACGATTATATTAATGAAGATTGATTTTATAGAATTTGCCGGGTTTTTAGAGTTTGCTAAAGGATTCTCACATGTTGTTTTAGGATTAATCATTTGTCTCACTCATTCATTCAGTTGATTTATAATTTTCTAGCACGTGAGAGAATAGGTAGCGGTCATTGAGGCAAAACTGGTTACACCGACCTCAGAGGAATAAGAGTATACTCCCAGTTTTGATCATAGGAGGCATCGTCGGACGGCTGATGTTAGCAACCCCCGTTTTTGGTCGATTCAGGGTTGCGGGGTTTATAAGCATTGTGTGAAATGACGAACATTGTGTGGGATTTAAACTGAGACGAGTGTATATCTATATTTCCAGTAACAGTGAGCGTTCACGCCTTGGCTGGGGATTGGTCGAGTGATTGCGCAAAAAACGAATAGGATAGGATCCGGGTGATGGTACTCGGTCACGCCCACTTTTCTCGGGGGCTCATCCGCGACGCTTTTACCCGTCTGGACATGCGCATTTCGATGAATTTTAGTTCACCTCATTTTCGGAGCAAATTGTAGCGTAATGTTTCGGCGCTTTCAAGGGTTTTTCTCCGACATTTTTTTGTTAGAGGGAGGTGAGAAAAAAAATCTATTACAGTGGCTTGAACGAATTTTTTTCCCCGTTAATGGCCTAGAGAATTTATTTTATTGGTGGTTATTTCCAGGAGGATAACTTGATTCAAACGAAGAATTGTCGAGTTTTTTGTTTTTCGCTCTACCTGATTGCAGATTTTTGAAAAATTTCATTTCTCGACCTCGTCGCCACTCTAATACGGCAGTTGGTGAAGTGTAAGTTTCTAAATTTCACGTTCATTATTTCCTCAAAATGAATTGAAAATATAAACATTTCCGCTCATACATTCTCTAATTATCTGTTATTTGAAAATGCATTCGGTGTTTCCGTGTACATACACACATAAACAAACTTCACAGATGAAAAAAAAATCGTTTTGCAACCATTGAGAACTAGGTCGAATTAGGTCCATACAAAACAATGTTAATTTACCATTGAGCTCGTACAATGTTCCGTGTGGAATCAGGAACGATCAGGAAGGGCCTGAGCAACATAAGTCGCAACAAGTGATACAAATGAAAATTATATCGATAACAATGAGAGTAGTGACAGTGACGATGCTTAAACAAAAGAATGTTTCGATAATAAACTGTAAATTTAGCTCTAATTGTCACGTATTTTTTATTGAAAGCACGGGTCTTTTCTAGAGCGCTCTACATGAAAGGATAGACCGTGATTAATCGTTACTATCTTCCGATTAAGTAATGAGATTTAATAAGCTTGCAAAAATTGAAAATAAGCGAGCCATCGAATTCCAACCTTTTATTGTCTAATTAATTACCATTTCTGGAAATAGGATAAACATTCCCAACACTGACAATTTAATCAAATTGATGTGTTTTAGTTGATTGTTATTTAACATAAAAAATATTGGCAAACCCAAATATTGTATTTTCCGATTATCTGCAAAGAGGCGATTTATTTGTCGCCTTGGGATGATAGAGGTGCAGGTTCTCACAGAGTATCCACACCAGACACTGCGTATGACCGGATGGGGCACCTCGCAGCGCGCACAGGTAGGAGATAAACCTTACCCACCTTTTACGGCCCACTCCTGGAAAATCACTTCCAGATGTTGCTTAAAAGTTTTGGCAATGTTCGTGTGTCCACTTGCTGCACTTGGTTCCCACGACTATGAACTATTATGCTACTAGACGAGGAATTTTACTACGACGTAAAATGCAGCGGCTAATTTTCACTCGGGCATTTTTTCGGAAAAACGTGGGAAAACACCCCATGAGAGAAGGATAAGAACAAGGGTAACAGGTTCATCGGTGTTTTTCGTCAACCTGTGGGAAATATCTCTTGTCAAATCACTGGTGCCGACAATCATTTTATGGTTGGCCTCGCATACTTGTGGGAGGGCCTTTGTGGAATTGTATGGAGATTATAAAAAAAAAGGGTGAACTGACGTCGGTTTGCGTAATGGAGGGAGGATCTACATCTGTTCTTGTCAATAGATAATTTTATTTTCCGTTATTACGCAAAACAAATATGATTTTTTGAGTCGACAGGGAATTTTTTTTAGCGAAAATGAGCCTGCCGTTTGGTAATTGCGTAGCAGTTATTTTCTGTTTAGAAAAAATGACCTAATCCCATAGTGAAATTCACTATCTGTAGCAAAAATTATGCATAAGTCTGGACAATTTTTAGTGAGGCTGTGAGCAATTTTTAATGGGAAACTGGATAAATTTTTTCAAGCAACAATAAAAAGTATACATACATTTAAAAAGCTCTGATTAAGAAGTCAAAAAATTTCCCCGAAGTAGCCAAAATACTACACGATTAAATTGTGGACCGGTAATGTGTATTCTAGATCACAGTCGTCCTAGAACCAATCTCTCAAACTTTTCGACTCATTTCCTGTAAATTATGATTATTTCATGATAACTGCTGAAAACGTTGAGTTCTGGTCGTGTCAAACAGGAAAAAACCGGAGATCACAAGTGGATTTTTCATCATAAGGTTCACAAGATTTTTCCACTACAAGGCCGCCAAGGACTCTCTGATTAGTATGATCTTTGCAGGCCGAGACAAAGTCAAAAAAATCATACCAAGTTGTCCAGATATTACC
The DNA here is from genome assembly GCA_030522865.1 of Psyttalia lounsburyi. Classification (NCBI taxonomy): domain Eukaryota; kingdom Metazoa; phylum Arthropoda; class Insecta; order Hymenoptera; family Braconidae; genus Psyttalia; species Psyttalia lounsburyi. The sequence continues at coordinate 17,043 of JAPYZN010000043.1, forward strand.
AAACATCTGAGCTTTGCTCAAAATCTATGTACACTTGAGAAAATAAGGCCAGAGAAAGCTTCGCGACAAACCATAAAAGTAGATTGAACTTTAGAGGCAATGTTTACAGAAAAACATTCGTACTGAAAAATAAACTCTCTCTGTCGAATGCTAGAACCTTTATAAATCAAAACGTAATTTGTGACTTAAACTTATTATTGCAACGGGTCATTTTGGAAATTGGGTAAATTGTATAGTTGTGCATTTAATTTTGTTTTTGTTGTCGTTAATTTTGTTCTGTTTGTATATTAAAATGTTTAGCTAATTTAGCATTTGAAAATTTGTGGCTTTGATTCTATGAGAAGAAATTTCGTTTCGGGCAATATCTTTCGATTTATACGTTTTTTTTTCTTTCTTAAAAAACCTCGAACCATTTCAAACAGCTTTCTGACCATGGTTTCTTAAGAGGAGATAATGAATCCGATGTTTCTGAATAATATAATTTTTGTAAACTTAAAAAACTAGAACACTCGAGTTTCGAGTGATTTAAATGTCTGACGCTACTGTCAACTGAGAAAAAATACGTAATTTTACATATTTGTTTTGGACAATAACAAGTCATAGTTATTTATTTAATTAATCCACAGGAGAATATTAAATCGATATTTCTATTCGGATTTAATTGCGCTTTCTAGAACCTTCAGAAGCTATCTATATGCATGTAAATAACAATGTAATGGATATCCTGTAGACAAGTAGATTCTTATTCGATGATCACTTTTTCATAGACGAACCCATGTTGTCATCTTCAAAACTCAGCTGAAGATGATAATCAATGTCGACTGCAAATAACAGAAAATTGACCTCTACTTTACCGACATTTTGTGACCGACAGCAGAGGTATGAACAGATGTTATGTCGCGTTCGTATACAATCGTTCTACTCTCAATTTGCACAAGTTTATGGAGAGATGGAGACAGTCGTGAAAGTATCAACAAAGCCGCTTCGGTGTGTGTATCCCGCAGTGACTGTAGTGAAAACAGGTTGTAAGCTAACGACAAATTGGAAAAATAATTATTCGAAAAAAAGTTTATTACCTGGAAAGTTATCATCAGCCAAATGGCCAACTTTGAAGGATTAAGAAAAGAGTACAGTGTAAGGGAATGAGTTTCTTAACCTATCATTGTTAGTTATTCGCATTCTCCTATTGTGAGGTTATATTTATGTATACCTTTCTTATCCAATTAAATTTGATATTTAATCTATACCTGAATTTATTAAATTTTACCTGATGAACTCTTATTATTGGCAGAATCATTTGGCGGTCTGTTTGACGACCTCCGACATCTCCGATTTCCAACAGAAATGTGTCACCAAATGTACCAACGAGATAGAGAGAAAATCAGCAGTGGATCAGGCCCTGCGAGACACTCTCCTCTCAGTACTTGGTGAAAATGTGTCAGGCACTGTTGCAGCCTTCGAATCCTATGTAACATTCACAATCCAGCTGTGCAGAATTGACCTAGCCTCCCCAAGCATGCCAGTCATGCTCTTAAGTGACATGTTTGACGCGATGACTCTCGACAAATGTGAACAGTTGTTCACTTACGTCGAGAACAATGTCACAGTTTGGAAAGAGGATTTATTCTTTAATGGTTGCAAAAATCACCTCTTAAGAATGTGTAATGATCTACTGCGTCGACTATCCCGATCACAGCAGACGGTTTTTTGCGGGAGAATCCTCCTCTTTTTAGCCAAATTCTTTCCGTTTTCTGAACGCTCTGGCGTCAATATTGTCAGTGAATTCAATCTCGACAATCACACAGAGTTTGGCAATGATAAAATCGAAAGTGAGGAGACAGAATCCATGGAAGTGGACGGCAAAGAGGACAGCAAGATACAGATAGATTACAATCTGTACAGAAAGTTCTGGGCCCTGCAAGATTTCTTCAGGAATCCCAATCAGTGCTACAATAAAGTCCACTGGAAAGTCTTTTCAGCTCATGCTGGTAATGTTCTCTCTGCTTTCGCCTCATTCAAACTCGAGGAGCAACGCACATGTTCCACTACTGGGACCAGAGGCGATGGTGTAGCTGAAGGGGCTCATAAAGAAACTCCTTATTTTGCTAAATACCTGACGAATCAAAAGTTGCTTGAGCTCCAATTATCAGACTCCAATTTTCGAAGATACGTGTTGCTTCAATTTCTCATTCTCTTTCAGTATCTTAACAGTACAGTTAAATTTAAATCAGAAACCCATGAGTTGAAGTCAGATCAAGTTGAGTGGGTTAAATCAACGACTGATCAGGTATATGCATTACTCATTGAGACACCCCCAGATGGTCCAGTATTTGCTGAAGTCGTGAAGAACATTTTGAAGCGCGAGGAGCACTGGAATTCATGGAAGAATGAGGGCTGTCCAGAATTCAAGCGGCCAGCACCCGAGTCAGGGGGTGGAGATGAGCCAAGAAAGCCCAAAAGATTGAGACGAAGAATTGGGGATGTTGTGAGGGATGCCCAGAGGGCTGGAAAATTCTGTATGGGCAATCCTGAGCTCACGAAATTGTGGAATTTATGTCCCAATAATTTAGAGTCTTGCAAATCAAAGGAGCGTGATTTCTTGCCATCATTGGAGACTTACTTCGAGGAAGCTATTCTGCAGCTGGATCCAGCGGCCATGGTTGAGGATGAATATAAGAAAGTTAATGATGGTAATTTTGGGTGGAGGGCACTGCGTTTGCTGGCTAGAAGAAGCCCTCACTTCTTTGTCCATGGCAACTGTCCAATATCAAAATTACCGGAGTATTTGGAACTGATGATTAAGAAAATTGCCAAAGATCGACCTCAGGCACTGTCTGATATCAAGCAGGACACTGAAGAAATCACACCACCAGAGGCCAATGATCAGGAGTTTAATGAGGACGTTTTGAAACAGGAATCTGAGACCGTTGAAGCTGAAAATACTGATAATAAAGCGAGAAAGTTCAATCCGGTCAGTATGGAAATGATTGAAAACCTTTCCGCAGTACTCAAAGAAGATTGGGAGAAGTTGGCGACAAAATTGGGATATGACAGTGGAGAGGTATATTGTTGATGTATTTTTTAAATTGCCAATAATGTTCGATGAGAAATACTCAATTGAGTTTATTGGAAAAGTTTGATAATGCTTAATTATTTTTCTTCAGATTGAATTCTTTCAAGGGAAGCCTACTCAGTATGAACAATGCAAGACAATGCTCCAAATCTGGGCGGAAGCCGATGAAGACGCCTCTGTGGAGAACCTCGTGTACATTCTGGAGGGATTAAACTTGGAGAAAGCTGTAGCAGTCTTGCAGCCCAAGAATGACTAAGACCTTATAAACATTTTAGGAACCAGTAAAACGATTTTCTCAAGTACAAAGTATGCGGATCAATTGGTAATTTTCTGTTGTTTTTTTTTCATTGAGAAATAGAATAATAAAGTATATAAATAATAGAAATTCTCTGGAAGTGGTCTTTCGTCTGGTACAAACAATCCAAAATAAATCAATTAATTTTATGGTATTTTTCTAGAGTTTTCCGAAAAATTTAGCTAATGAGATATTCGAGATGGTAAAATCATACCACGTATGATAAGTTTAAAGTTTAAAGTTTTAAGTTTTTTAAAGCATTCTTCGGTGGGTTTATCTCGAAAAAGCTGTGACCCCCGAACGGCTAAGAATTCTCAAATTTTCATTGATTATCAAGATGATTATCGGAAGTGGGCAGTAGGAGGAATAAATTTCGAAGTTTTTTGTTATTTTTTTTATTGAGAAATACAATTATAAAGTGTACAAATCATACAAACATTCTGGGAGTATTTTTTTGTCTGGTGCAAATCATATTGATTTTGAATTGTCTAACATAATTTAGCCAATAACCTCGCCGACATGGCTTAAGTCAATTAAGTGGTAAATCAGATACTGTTTTTATATTTTGAATGGATCCAGTAAGCGGTTTCAGGAATAAATTATGCTGGACTTGATTATTACATTTTCAATTTTATAGACGATGACTTAGATTAGAGTTTTTGGTGGTGGGAATTTTTTTTTGTAATTATGGATAAAGTACATCAGTAATTCATTGGCGCACGGATACCACGGAATATATAGTATCAAAGAGGAATTGAACATTTTTCTTTGTTACAATTATCACTCCATTCACTAACCTATACGTTTCGAGAGGAGTATCGTCTTGTCCACGTCAATTATACTATGCAAGAAAAATGGCAGTAATTCGAGAACATACTCTTTACACTTGCACACATTATTATTCATTTTCTGGGTTTGCTTGGACGATGATACTAACTGGGTCATTGTTATTGATAGACTTATTACTTATTGAATCTTTTATCATATTTACTGACGAACATATTTATTAGGGTGGTTTTTATGTCCGAAATTTTTTATGCTAGGCCTCAAATAAATCAATCTGTGAATCAATTTTCTAAAATTGTCTTAAAATTTCAAATTACAATGTCAATTTTCAAGTTTCGTCAAATGCTTTCCTCTCCCTCATATTATTGATTAAAAATTCCGTGATTAAGAGAACCTATCTAGTTAATATGGTTGATTCGAGGGAATGTTTCGTGAAGATAGCCAAAAAAATATTTTTTTAAAGAAATAGTGGCTTGTAAGCGTTTTTTCATTAACTGTACTTTGTCACTATGGAATATATTTTGCGCTTAAATATCCTTATTGTATAAGGTACAAAAGCTGTAATTCTTAAAAAAATTGTTATTTTTCGATGTACACCTTAAATTGCCTTGAAGTTACAGTATTGTTAATCTATTAATGATAATAGATCAAATTTAGCACTCTGTTTTGCATGAAAATCTATATTATTATGCTGATGAAAAAGACAGTTTTAGAGGGTTTTTACATTTGACATTATTTCATTGATTTACATTATATTCGAAGGGCGGCAGGCAAAATTTCGTGTGTAAAAACTGCCCTAATATTAATAAATATTGACTAAATGTGAACATTTCTCTTACGCACATATACTCATCATTCGCTGTATTCTCACTTTTGGTATTATCGTCTCTGTTGTTTAATATTTAGTGAAAGAGTTTTTTTTAGGATTAACACACGTTGATATGAAGGGGTATCGATATGGTAAACCAACTCGCAGCTAGTAAATTCTGCAGCTATCAGTCTTTTCGATAATTTCCTGGTAGGACATTTGTTCGAAAAGTAACAACATTGATGTCATTTTTCAATTAATATTTGGGGAACTTAAATTTTCAGACAACCTTCTTGTGATCTGATAAGAAACGCATATCTCAAAAGACAATTTTGAGAAAAATATTTGGAAGAATGTAAAATAACTTTTTGAGTGGGCATTTGAAAATTTCTTGAATATGTTTTTTTGTTACCGGTCAAAATAACCCCCGTAAATCTTAACACACAAATTTACCTGATGCATTTTCAACACTTGACAATTTAACACACATTGAGGGAAAAAAAATTCTGGAATACGTTTTGTTTAGACCATCAAAATCGTCAGGTAAGAATTACCAAAGCGATTTGTTGGTAATTTTTGGTTTGATTTTGGAGATATCAAACATGAATCGGAAATATCAAACAATGAATATCACTTTGCTTGGAGGAACAACGGACAGTCGGTCTATTTGATCCAGGACATGGATTATTCACATGAGTAGATACTTTTTCAGGATAAAAAAATCTCTTGTCGTGGAACGTTGGAATATAAGGTCCCTCAGTCCCCAGATTGTTGATACATGTCATATATCATATTATTACATTTAATAATTAGCGTTTTGTCTGCGATTATTGAATTGCCGAAGTGTCAAACTACTATCCCCCAATAACTCAATTCATTATTAGATTATATATATCTGATTTTTCATTAAAGCAATACTCATGGCAAAAGTAAATATTTATTGATCCCGAAAACTGTGTTGAATGTCTGTATTCAATTTTTTTGTGTTAACATTTACACGTGTCCGTTTACAACATGATGCAATATGTAAAACCAAGATAATGTACAATTGGCGAATCGGTGAATTTCCTAATCTCTCAAAATGACAAGTCGTCTAAGATGATGAACCTATTAGCATTCAAATCAACTCTCGAACCTTTGAAGAATTCATTGTGCTAATTTAATCGGCCAAATACCATCAGTCTATCTTTCTGGAAATAATGTCGACATTGTTCGTGTATTAATATACCTACTGAACCAATGATTATATCTGTCATCTCGAAAGTCATTATTCCCTCGCCGTAAAGGTTATAGATTTTCTGATATAATCCTTTTCCAATGCATACATGACTTGCCAATTTTCCAGTAATAATTAATCTCCCAATTTTACGTGTCGCCATATTTAATGAATTTAGCTGAATGAAAAAACGATACCAAAAAAATTTAATCTATCGTGGTACTGTTTTGAACTTTGGACATCGCAGCTCCTATATTTAAATATCATATAAAATTAATATCAATATGTAAATTAGTTATTTATTATTTCATCGAGATAGCTCTGATACTCCTGTTCATTTAAATCAGCATTATCGTTGTTACGGATATTGTCATGGATACTTCTGCGTCTTCTTGCTGATTCACTGGTGACTTCTACACAGAGCAGTGCAAATTTGCTGTCGCATGCGTAACGTACTTCCTCCAAGAGTTTACCACCGGTGATGGGTGATCCCAATCCATAGCGATCAGAGTTTCCAGAGTGCCATGCATCGCAGTAAGTATCCATCGCACGGTCACCGAATTTGTGGGAACCGTGCCAAACAATCTTTTCCGACCTGACAAACCAGAAAAAAAAAGACAAAGAGTTAGTAACAAGAAGGCTCCATTCGACGATAGAACATTTGTCCACATCCCATGTCCCTTCAATTTATTTCAACTGTCAATTGAAATCGCGAAAATCAATTTAGAATGGCATTTGTCTTCGTATAAATATTATATTGATATATTTGTTAGTAATTTATCAGCATACGAATGGTTATTTTCCGCTATCGTTTTGTATTGTTTCGTCTAATCGAAGTGCCATAATAGTTGTGCAAAATCTTTTGTGGATTTTATAATGAAAATCATAATTTCGACCTTGTGATAAAAAGAGTTATTATCACATTTGCGTAAAATGATGGTTTAGACCACGCACTGTGATGAAATATGTCGTTCGACAGATGTTGGAAAAGGGTTTTTTGGCTTCTGAGATTATCTCATTCACCCTCGGCTCGTCCTGTGTTTCATGTATCAACAAGTATTTTTCAGCACATGTGTCGAAATAGTATATTTCATTTAGGGCTCGTGAGAAGAAATAATAATCTCACGAGTCTAAAAATACTATTGTATCGAGTACCGAACTCTATTTTTTAATGAAGCTTCGCGTGTGTCTACCCTCAGTTTGCGCACGTTGTGTCAAAAAACACGTTTTTGTGACTGTTACTACGTTCAGCCTGTGTCGAAAGTGCCTTTTCGTTTTGCATGTAAACGAAAAATGGCACAATTTCCCACTCGCTGAACGTAACATCACTAACAAACAATATAGTTCGGATACACGTGCGACAGGAGGTTTCAACTCGTCGCACTTGTATCGAAATATACTATTCTTTTATACTCCATAATGGCTGATTATAGCACAAAAATCCGAGCTTGAATGTGAACAATTACAAAGGAAAATACACAGAAACACTTACCATGCCAGATCCGTCAATATGTTTTTACCGTTGAAACTGTAAATTCTTGGATTTTGTGAGAAGTATGCACCCTGTCCGTTAAACATCTCCTTCCACGAGTTAAACAGCACATCGCCTTTGATATTAACTATTGGCAAATCCCTGTCAGCTAATCTAACAATACTATCGACATTTTGTACTCTCGAACTTAGGAATGCCCGGAAAGTTCCCCTCAAGCCTGCACGTCTAGCTTGTCGATAACACGCGTAATCCGCTCCTCTCACCCCATGCATATCACCGGTTATTGGTTCATTGAGAGCAGCCAGTCGCAACTGAAAATAATAGTTTTGATTATCAATCATAACTGCACTCTCTGGCTATTGCTGAAATTGTTATCGAAGTATCGATTTGACGCTATTAAAACTCACCATTTTCGGGTACCACTGGTAGCGTCATTATTTAGAGTAGGTTAAATATTTTATTATTAAAAGAATTGAATATTGAATAACTTAACTTAAGGCATTGTGAAATAATTATTGCAGGCTTACCCCTGTGCCATCAGCCTTCATGGGCATTTGATGGATAAGATTGGACGCTTCGAAGGGTGGATTGGCGGGAGATAGACCTGTAGTGGCTGGCGGCGGTGGTGTTGTTATCGGCAATAGAGAGCCGAGCTAAAAACATTTCCTATTGTTATAGATGATTTCATAATTTAGAATTAATTTAAAGCTATTGGGCTTACTGCGATGTACTGCCATCCATGATTAACCCGCACCAATAAAGCTTCTTCATCGATTATGTATGCCAAAGTGCCAACTGGGCTCACATTAGACATCTGTGGAAACCATAGTCAGTGAATAAAGAATAAGGCCGAAAATACTCCACTTTTGTGTTTTATTATTTAATGATGACTTAATGAATGACTTTTTAAATATATATATATAGAGTTTTTTTCGATTCGAATATCTTTTCGAGAATTTTTTTTTAGAAACGTACTATATATTGATAGGAGTAATGGACAGTGTTTTTTCTTGTGGGGGATATACACCGTGTCTATATGTGAACAACAAACTCTTGTCCAACAAATGTCGAATACTATTTTTAATCAAAATGCATGAGAAGTAATGAAAATTTAATTTCATTATTTAATAAATTAATTCAATTTTATTATTTTATTTGATTTTATTTGGTTGACCAGTTTTACATCAGGTGAATGTTTTTTTTCATTAAAATATGTTGAGAATGAGAAATTCTCGAATAAATTAATTCCGCCAGTCTGGATTTAACAAGTAACATATTATGCTTAAATTGATGATATTGTCCGACATTTCAGTGAAATTGTCACTAGATAAAATATATCGAGAAATGCGCTGTGTGGTCATAAATTTCGAACAATGCGGTTAGTACCTTTGTCATTGCCTCGGTATTTTGAAATGTTACAGCACCAGGTACGATTTTCGTCGTTACTTCGGTGTGTCCTCTGGTTGATGCTGTCCCAGCGCCTGAAATTGATTCACTAGTTCAATTAATTGTTCACGATCGATCGTATATACTGTTGTTGCTTATCGATGCTTACCTAAGTGTTCTTTCAATTCTTTCAATTGTTTAAGCTCTCGAATAACTTTGAGCTCATCGAGACTACTTCGTACTCCTTGCAGCGTGTAATTAGTTTGGTAGAAGTTGTAGTATTATATCATGGGAAATGAGAGGAAAGTGAAATTATTTGAGGCAGGTTAGCAACTTGAACTATATAATACACACCTTGTCGAGGTCCGTAGTAGTCTCTTTCACCAAATATGTGACTACGTCCGATACTCGGCTCTCCTTTCTGACCGATGAGCGATATTCCTGGTGGTCCTGGTGGTCCTGGAGTTCCTCTCTGACCATCTCTGCCTGGAGAACCGGGGAATCCATCAGCTCCTCTCTCTCCTTTTATCTACGGAAGATTGAGACACTATATCGATGGAGTTCAATGACGGAAATACGTACTAGGAAGGTGAATTTCTCAATGCTATCGTTGATTCACGTTCGTTAGCATGTTCACTGATACATTGCCTCGAAGACGGAGCCCGCGGCGAATTTTTTAGGTTTCATTCAGTCGACGTGAGAGTGTGTTGACTATTCAGGCAATAACTACCTCATATCCTTTTATTATTATGAATAAATGAAACATTCACGATGAAAAATTCACTATGAGGGTTACAAATCGGGACATAGATAATTAAGCAGATGCTGAAGAAATTGAAAATTCCCTTAATACCAAAATCATTTGGTGATTTTTTCTTGTTCCATTTCGAATGCTATTTATCATGGAATCCGTTCATTAATAAATAAACTATATTTCGTTCCATAAAGCCTGTTACGGTGATAAAAATCTGGAGAAAGACTACGCAAATTATGGAAGGATGATTCCAAAACAGTACCGAGATTATTGTCTAATATTTCTAAGCTGAAATTATGGAAATATATCTGTATCGACATATATTTTGTATATATTGAGAAGATGTATTCAGTTAATCCACATTATATATATTTTTTCCATGCGGATATTAGTCGTTCGATAGTTACTTTTATCAATCGCGGATTTTTTAATTGATTGTTCTTTCTCAGATTAGACGATCGGAGTTCGTTTCATATGTGTAAGTGACAACTCACTCAAATTCATCAGTATATCAACAAATTAATTTGTCATATAATTTGGAATAAAGTAAGATGGATCGCCTTCCCCGGCGACCTCATTTTTATTTCTTTAAAAACCAGTTGGTTGGGGCAAATGCAATGAAATTTTAAATTCTTACGTACGAAATGTGTGTACTTACTCCACTGATACTGCTACATTCGGTCACTAGGCAACCTTCACCTTTAACACCTTTCGGTCCAACTGGTCCTGGACTGCCGGGTATACCAGGTGTTCCGGGGCGTCCCTGAAAATCGAAAATTACATTCAATAATGAAATTTCAACGATATTTGGAAAGTTCTAATACTAACCTTGTGCGAGTTGTTCTTTTAGGGAGGCAATGAAATTGAAATTGAATATTGATATAATTTTTCATACTCAACTGCTAATTATCTTTCGAGCGTATCAACACTCTATTGAGCGCGTCATGAGCACCGTGGGGCAATTTTTCAAAGTTTATTAATGCAGTAACATCACAAAAATAGGACAATTTCAGTTTGACATGCAATTTGCAAGCGTTTAAGCGCTTAATTATTCATGAAAACTGAGAAAAAATACCCGGAGGACTGCACAAAAATTGGAATATTATCTTATTTATATGAATCTCCTGTTACGAAGAAGATAACGCGGCAGTTTTTCTAACATTCCCATGATTTTCCCCGTAAATTCTGGTTCTATTCAAATTTAAAATAATGGACGGTGAAGAAAGGAATTCTCCCTTACGTTCCACTAGGAAATCGAAGAGATTTTTCCGCTGAACGGCTTCGCTCGTGTAAATCTCTCAATATAGATTTTTCGAATTTATCACTATCGCAGGATGTCATAAGTTCGACTGATGAAGTATGGAATTAAGGCGTGACTAATGAGGTAGTAAGGTTTAAATTATTACCGGCCATCCTGGAAGGCCTATCTCGCCAGTACTTCCAGATTTTCCTGGTGGTCCTATTGGCCCTGGGGGGCCTGGCCTACCTCGTCTGCCTCTCTTTCCTTCCGCTCCTTTTTCCCCTTTGATCGTAACGTAATCACCGGAGCCAGCAATTGTCGTAGCACCTGGTGGTCCTCGGTCTCCTCGGTCTCCCTTAGATCCTGGAATTCCTGGCACTCCACTGGACCCGTCCTTTCCAGGCTCTCCTTTATCACCCTGAGGACCCTATCGCCACAAATTTGAAGTCTGTCTTATCACCGATATTATCGATCATCTCAACTACTCAAGTGGTTATATGTCGGATCGTATACTGAACCGGCGATATGCTAGTTGGTCTGCAATAAACTATTCGTAGTCATAAAAATTCTTATTGTTGCAGTAAAAGATTTCCTTTGGATGAATTAGAGCCCATTCAGGGAATGATTCATGAGTACTATTGGAGAACACTACCGCACGAAATCAGTCGTAAAGTGGTGAAACCAACTAAATCAATTCCACCTCAGCATCAGTTTGACATGCAGAATATCTAGAATGTCTAGGAGGGAAATCTCGGGATGAATAGCAGCTGGGGAGAAGAAGTATTACATGGAGATGCTCTCTTTTAAATAATTTTGATGTTAGTCCTGAAAAAATTAGCATCTACAGTTTTTATTTAAAAAATTCTAGCGCTGTTTAGAGCTTCATATAAAAATGGTAATCAATCAACTGAGATGCAAATTTGTTACAGTGATCGCGATGAAATATTCAACGAAATTTCATAATAATTCAACATAATCCATTGCTGAGAATTTGAATGAACGTTTGCTGATTTAGCATGAGCTCTAATGAGATTATGCCCTAAAATCAAAAGTTGGGCAATTTGGAGATCCAAGAAAAATTCAATAAAATTATTGAAAATGTGCAATGCCCTAATCATACTCTGATATCATCATTTACTTATGAATGTACTTTTTGGTTTATTTAAGTAAGATATTCATAAGTCTCACTTTTAGGTCAGGAGCTGATTTAGAATTTGTTTTGGTTATTTTCTTGTGTTATAGGATAAATCACAGATGAAATCAATCATTATTGTGAGTTTGTACCTGTACACCATTTACTCCTGGGAGACCCGATGGTCCACTATCACCTTCAACTCCCTTTTCACCCTTGGGACCGAAATCGCCTTTGTAGCCCCGTGGACCCGGCTCGCCCCTATCTCCTTTTTCTCTGCCACCTAATATGTATCAATTGGAAGGAAATAGATTAAGAAAATATACTGGAGTAGAAGTATGAGGTTTTATAGAATTTCCCAGTCAAATTAGTAGCGGAGTATATTTTTTCACTTTAATCTTATTGCTCGGATAATTCTTATTCCCTCAGAGTGAACCCATTCATCATTACTTTCTTCTCTTGGAGATTTTCTCCTATTCAATGAAGTATAAATGAGGTTTGGAGTATTGAGGCGGTTTTAATGATTTTCATTCTCCGAAATTAGAAATAACAAGAAAAATAAAATTTGGGCATCTGGCAGAAATATATCCCGAAATGAGGAAATGTTTTCGCTCATGTGAGTAAATATTTTATTCTACAGTTTACACACGAAGTTAGATTTTGCTCTGGTTAATATGCAATCGCAGCATAATAGTTAGTATCATAATTATTAATGTATTTTTCTGGTGAAACTTTTCCTATAAAAAAATTGTTCGATGTGCTTTCAATATTTTTGTTTGTTTTTCTTTTTGTAAAGGTGATCATTGAAATTTGAAAAACAAACCTGTTCCACCTCCGCCTGATCCTCCATTAACAATACCCAGTGGTCCCGGTGGTCCTGGAGGCCCTTGCTTTCCCTCTGGACCAAAATCTCCTTTATCTCCTTTCTCAGCGGGCCGACCGTTTTCTCCTGGTGCTCCCGGCAGTCCGGGTGTACCTTTTTCAAATAATAAATACTAGTGTGAATAGTCAGTAGTATGAATAATTCAGTAGAGAAGTGGTGAAGTGAATATATTCTATTCAGTATTGACCTATAGATTTATATTTCTGAATTCGAGGAAGATAGTCGAATTTTTATGAGAATTATATGGAAATTCCGTTTCTCTCCATTCCAAAACAATCTTCGAAAAGTGTTAGTAGAGTGGAATTGATTTATTACGCTTTCCAATTCTGAAGTGAATATAATAAGGCTGATCTAATGACAAACCTTTCCGCAATTTTCAGTGACATATTGGAAATGTGATTGATTTAATGGCTTTAATTAGACTAGGAACAAAATCACTAAAGGCAAGATGAAATAGAATTCAGTATCAGAGACGGAAAAATGTAATCACGCATTGTCTTCGATTCTCGATTCTTTGATATGCGGTGGGTGTATATTCTTTGTTCATCCATATAAGTGTGACTTATATCGTTTCGCGGAAGAAGAAAGAGCCTCACTGCTGAGAGAATAATCAATCACCGATCAAAATGTTTATCTGAAAGTTGCGGTATACCTATCGGTCCTTTATATTAAATTCAAATTCCATTGAGGTTGTCAAGATTTTCGTCATTGACAATGGAGAATTTGGTAACAAAATCAATTGACACTAGATATGTTAGTTTTATTTTTTTCTAAAAGTTCAGAGAAAACCACCACAATTTAGTAAATGTATTCTTACATTTTCATGAAACTTTGGATGTCATTGAAAAACCTGGGTAGTATACTTAGCCACAGAAAAGCTCCGTATATGAGTGGTTAATTAGTTTATGATTCGCCATCTAATATAGGCTATAAATGGTTGTTACATGTGAAGCTCCACTGTCGAAAATTACCGAATTTTCTGCAGATACTTCGGATTTTCTACAAAACTCGAGAAAATAATGCTCCTTGAAAAAATAATGGCATTTTCAAACGAATGTTGGAGACTGTCGTATGCACTTTACGTCCACAATAAAATGTTTCGGGGATCCTCAATTCTCCGCGGTAAATTTTAAAAGAATCGTATGGAAAAAACTTTTAAAGAATTTTGTTCTCTTAAAATTATCTGTATTTTTGGGTAGAAGCATTCTTTCCTTTCCATTCTATAAAATTTTTCATTGACAGTTTAATATTGCTAATAGTAATAAATATAGGAGTAATAAATGATCGAGCCTCATGAGAGCAATAACCTGCTGAAGGTTATTAAAAAAAATTAAATCCAGAAGAATAAAAGCCTCGTTAAATATAAAAATTATGAACAGTCATAAAATAGGGAAACGAGCGAATATTAATCGAAAAAATAATTGAATAAACAACTTGATGGAGCGATCTCATACTTGTAACGAATTAGCAATTTATATAACACGAAATATATTTTTTTGAGCGTTTTAAATTAATTTTTCCTCATCACATCCAAAATTGTGATTGAAGTACGTAGATATTACTTTAATTTCGGTCAGTGCCCGATAAAGTTCATCCCAGCTCCCCCTGACGAGTATCAATTCCCTCGAAATTTCTTCTCCTAAACTCTTACTGAAACTACTTTCAACCCCGAATGAAGTATTTTGAAATAGGAATTCAACGATTTTCCGACTGTAAATCGCGGCATTTATGCAATACCTGGTGCTCCGGGTTCGCCCTTAAACCCTTGAACTCCACGACCACCATCTTTCCCATGATCTCCTTTAGTGCCTTTGAATCCCGGTTCACCTTTCGCCCCTTTCGATCCAGTGATTCCACTCTCTCCTTTCGGTCCAGGATGTCCTGGCATCCCAGCATCTCCCTTCTGTCCGGGTAATCCAGGTCTCATCGTGATGCCTTCCTGTTGATTGAAGCAATCGTTATAAGGAAATGTTCTGTATATGGGCTATAATATTTTATAGTGATCGGTTTGCTCATGAATGTACTTTCACTCACTCTAGATACAGGAGACACTCGTGTTCTAATCCAAAGGGGCTGCGTGCAAGAAATATAATATTGGCGCAATATTATGTCACACAATTTTACCTAATTCGTAGTAAATTACGTTTGTGTCATTACAGATAATATTATTGATTGAATTCAATATGAGACAGATAAATCGAATCATTTGGTTCTCAATAAAAAGGTTTCTCAATCTTTGACATTTATATATAATTATAATGGTTATATATAAACGTATATCTATCATATATTTATTAGATATTTATATGTATATCCCTATCTGGACCATTCGTCGCTAAAGCTTCAACTATCATTCTCTACTTCCTAGTTATCGATTTGTTGATGTGTGCTAGGTCTATACTGGCACTGTGATACGTTTTTATGATTCACATATGTGGCCATATAGAGATCATGACAACAAACGAAAGTGTACTACTGCAGGACAAACAATACACTGTTAACAATTTTTATCAGACAACTCCTGAAATATATTTCCATTATTTTTATCACATTTTTTTTCCGTTGCTAAAATTTCGAAGTAACTTGTAATTGAATATTTTAATTGTAGGTTCATTTTTACTTAATAATGAATAAAAAGTGAAACAATTCTGGCGAATACATTCTCGAATTTTCAGGACAATCCTGTAGAATGAAATTTAGCAAAGACAAAAAAGTGAAATTTCCGACATCAGTTAAAATTTTGGGTCATTGGAATTTGTTTCTCTAGCAGTGCCCTTCTTACACTTTATTACTTTGAGAGTGAAACTATGTAGGGTAGAGTTGAGCATGATAAGCTCTTCTTTACAGATAGAAAATTCAGAATCTGTAAAGGAAGAGTTGAAAATAATTTTACGTTAGAATAGAACCCTCAGCTGCGGGTGTAAACTTGACTTTCACTAATAACGTAATTTACCAAATAGTTAATAATAGTAGTGTTAAATTTACAACAAAAAAATCCTGTAGTTGAAGCGACCCAGGAAACATAAGATTCCCATAAGATTTTTGTGGAGCTCCTCCCCAAATAAACCGCAGTTAAATCACAATTCCTCGCCCTCGTCCAAAATATCTTATATAACTGCGATAAGGCATATATTTCTGTTAAAAAATATATGAAAAAATATGATATTGGTGGAATACTTTAGAAATCACGTACACACAACATTGTGACAAAAAAAATTTCCAATTCTTCAAATTCCGCCGCGAGAATCTTGAGCCCCAAAGAACGCTGATGTTTAGCCAAGTGGAATGAAGTTATCTGAACCATAGGGTGGATAGAGCAAATACCACCCTGTGCGCGTCTGAGTATACCCAGTCTATATTTACTTGCTGAAGGATATGCATCAGTGGCACTGACTGACGGATAGAATGAGGGTAACTGCACATGTTGAGCACTACGAGGAAATGTGTGAATGTCACACAATCACGAAAATCCTTTGGCTATATCTACTGTGCGCCAGTGTCTAAGGAAATTAAAAACTTTCTACGAATTTCCATTGCAAACAGACGATACTTTATTTCTACGTTTCACAATAGTCGAGTAGAAATTCAGACAATGAAACGTACTGTTGAAATCCAGTTTATTTGGTGTGAAAAAGGGGAAGTTGACGAATGAGAGGAACTCATTCAGTGAGAACGTTTGGAGCTTAGTTGTTGGTTGCGCGGGTGGGGGTGGGGGTGGGGGTGGGAAGGGGTCAGAAATGAAGCGGAAACTGGTTAGTGAGCCGGGTTGACTCTGTGATGTAGATAAAACAAGAGAGTAGACTCGACGGAAATTTAACGTTGGTGCAAAATTTTCCTGAAAGGCTAACGACCCGTGGGCTTGGGAGTTTGACGAAAAACTTTCCATCCGAAGATCCAATGGAAAAGTCAGTGCTTTTAGTTGGGCTTGTTGAGACAGGGAGAAGATGCCATCGAATCTTTTCAAGTCCACCATCTGGCCGCTTCTCTTTACCTTCAACACTGACGTTTGTAGAAACTATCTGACAGAGAGCGAAACGGGGTGGAGAATTATAAAAGAGAAAGACGGAAAAAGTACTCAGGGTAACTCTTTTTAAAAAAATTTTCTTTTTTTTGCCTCGTCATTCTTTTTTTATTTTTCTGTTGATTCTTCTCTCCACTTTCTGACCCTTTCATCGACGACTTTTACACGCCGTTACACTTGAAACTGGTGGTTATTCGTTCGACGTAGGCATGCACTAGGCAGCCGAGAAATTGGTTTCTGTATTCTCAGGGGAAATCGTGTGGCTCTGGAGGCCCTCACGTGCTCATTGTACCATGACTGTGTAAGACAACGACGCTGCCAATATGTACATACAACAGTCGCGTCCCTCTCGAACACTCACTTCTGAATCGACGAGCCAGACAGCTTCAATATTCCAATATCGGTTCTGCCTCTTAGTGGAAAATAGATAGCTGAATTGGTGGAGTGAAGAACCTTCTCAAATTAATCAATTACTTCTCTCCTCTTCTTCATACCTCTCATTGTACGTTTAGTTGTTGAATTTTTTCTAGAATAAGTAATGCAGCTGGAAGTCACGAAATGGGAATGTCTTTATACATTTTGCAATTTTAACGATATTTGAAGACCTCGTCACCTCAATTTTTAAAAATGTCAAGAATGGTATGCAATGCTTCAATGACTTATCAAGTCATTCTAGATTTTTGCAGTAGAATAATTAAAAAAAAACAGTTTTTCTAAAAAAAAGTTCGAGTCAAATTATTGTTCCATCACGTAATGCAGACAAATAACTTTTTATAAGCTACTATTTAGTTCACTTCTGTCTCAATTTACCCTTGGGATCGTCCTCGGGATTATAGTGGCACCCGGGATTTACGAAATGGGATGCATTGATACTTTTGAAGTTTCCGAGACCTCACTAAGATCCTGTGACCTCAATTCCAAAGAATGTCAGCCCGTTGCTCGCTTTATACGGTTCACGAAATATTGTGTAACCCAGCGATCACTAAAGGGGAGAGAGTGATGATAATACCGTCAGGTTTATTAATGAATTATCGGGAAACGATCCGAGAGATTATTATAATTATTTTTCCGTCCAAATGTCAGTCAATAGAATTGCACCATTCGAGGAAGTAACTCGGTGTTACAATGATAATGTGTCTATAATTTTGATTTTTACCAATATATACGGAATACGACCCCATCAGATAGAGTTAACCACAAATTGAGATTGACAAGTTGGATTTAATTGGGTTAACCATTGAATGTGAATGTATCGAATTTTCCAGAATAAATGCTTCGCACTCCTGATTGTTTAACCTGGAGAGCTTGGCACATTCAGTTATATGCAACGAAATCATCTGGAAACATCCGATCATTTTGAAGTTCTCGTGGCAGTATAAGTCATGATTCTATTCTCATCATGAACTTCCGGTATTATTGTTTGAAATTGCGAAAATTTTTTTTTTTTTCAAATTGTAGACTTCGAGTAATTATCAATAAATCTTGAAGTGTATTGCCTCATTCATGAAGAAATGGAAAAAAACCCGGGTAAAAGAAGAGGAGGGAAGAGAAAGGTAGGAGATATTGAGGATCTTTCAAAGATTCATTGAACATTGAACAGAAGCGCTGTGGTGTCCCAAGAGTCTAGCACTCAGCGATGATTGCCCTGGCATCGGAGACAGACTGAGTACCTCAGTGCATCATTAATCGGTACTCACGTCGTGAGGGGAGAAGTCATCAGCTTTGCCTGGTGGTCCGGGTGGTCCAGGATTCCCCTTCTCTCCGGGTATTCCATCTCTGCCTGGCTCACCTTTTTGTCCCTGTGGTCCCTCTGGTCCTGTCATACCGAGGTCGCCTTTGTCGCCTCTAGGTCCGGAAGTACCCGATAATCCACGTTCACCGGGTGGGCCTGCTGACCCCTTGCAAGTAAATTCAATTAGAAATTGCTGTTTTATTGTTCTGTAATGAATAGAACCGTTCACTACTTACTAATTAATTAATCAAATTGAAAATTTCAATCGCGGAATTTTTCCGTCTGTGAGTGGAATTAAGAATAAGCTTGGCTTAAATTTTTAAACTTTCAGCTCAATTTAGAAACGAAATATGCACAATTAGGATTACTACTATTGTGTTGATTATTACTTTCTAATTAGTTTCTGCACGTCCTATGAGTAGAGAAAAAATTAGTGAAACTTTCTTTTTTTCTTTATAGAAATATCGGTAGCATATTTGCCGGAGGCGATGATTATCGCTTTTGTTGGAGAATGCTTTATCGAAGCGTGCAATACAATAATCTCGTAAAATGCTTGCTCATGATGGAATGTGTCACAAAGAAATAAAATTTTTTTATATAAAAAAATGGTAGACTTCGATGGAGGAGCGACGATTTTTCATGAACATGACATGAGCGTCGACGATTCGAGTGCTAGTAATTACACTATTTGTAGAATTGTATCGCACATGGGCTTCCCAATTCTATTTTTACTATTAATATTGGGTTCAGTGGGGGATGAACGATACCCCTTTTTTATTAACAAATAGAAGGACTTTCCAAGTCAACGAAAATATATATTTCAGCTAAAAAATCGGCATAAAATCCAGTTGAAAATAATTTAGAAAATAATTAAGACGTGAAAGAAATTAGGAGGTGATTGAAATTTGGAAGCCGAATTTTTAATTGGTAATTGGTGAAATGGGTCATTCTCCAGAATGAGTCAATCATTGTTTATAATGGCATTCGTTGGGACGGATATTTGAGTGAGTTCTACGTTTACTGCTCTTCTAATTTGGAAATATTCTGGCATTTTTCCGTCTTATGCTCAATACTAGGGTTCTTGAAATTCATTTAATTCATAATTTTGAATAGATACATTGTAACGACATGTAAGTATGTACCCAAATGCTGTTAAATAGAACTTTACTGAATGCGCGTTTGTAAGTACTAATTAGTATAACGTGTAATTACTGTCAAACCGCGTTCTCCCTGTTTTCCCTCTTTGCCAGATACGCCAGGCTCTCCCTTTGGGCCAGCAATCATTTTTGGCATCATAAAGCTGGTCATCAATGCAGTTGCATTGCAACTGCATGTACCTGGTTCACCCCTCGGTCCCGGTGGCCCTTGTAGCTTAATTCGCTTGTCATCGTCACTTAAATCGTACAGATTTCCAGGGGGACCCGGCGGTCCCGGAGAACCACGCACACTCTCACCCCTCTCGCCTTTATCACCTTTCTCACCCTTTAGTCCTCGAGCTGTAAGCGAAGCAGTACTCCTTTGTTAAGTACAAATAGTTGTTTCACAACCGAATTATATGTGTCACATATTTTCAACAAATATAACAGTAATAAAATGGACTAACATTCTCGTAATGTGGACATTACATTTATAGTTACAATATTTTCAATCATTCGAAATTAATTTTGGATCAAGAATTGATAGCACAACTCAGCAGAAAAATCTGTGAAAGTTAAAGTGAAAATTCAAGCAGCAAGAGACGGCTGTCTGCTGGGACTTGGGTTCGCCTTTGGCAGGCCTCCTGATTCCGTTCTTAGATTTTTACTGTTTTCGAAGAGCCTCGGATTGAGACAACTTACATTCCTTCCTCCATTTACATGCGGGTGGAAGCACGTGAATTCTTGCCTTTCTATTATGATATTTTCTAATACAACGCTAGGTAAATTGTAATATTTCGATACTCACGACACAAATCTTTACATCGAATATACTGATGCTCTGATTTTAGGTGCAATGAAAATCTGTTGATTTTCACTCTTTCACTACTTCACTCTTTTCAAAATTTGAGATTTAAGGTTCGACTTTGGGATTTTTTAAAACTAAAATATTGATTTTTCATTAAACTGTGGCGAAAAGTGAACTTTTCGGTACATTGTGATTGACAATTTCGTTCGTAGCATGGGCAAACAATGTTTTTTGGCTTGTGGGATTATATCGCTCGTATTCCACTCGCCAAAAACCACTTTTTTGTACTAGTTACGAAATATACTCTTATTGTATCCCGTATGAAACGTTTCAATTCCGACACGCTATCCATTGGTTATTTTTTATCTTTCGACGTCCTACAATAACGAAATGTATATCGAAAGTATATCGAAATGGCAAATATGTATTTTAACTCACCATCAGGATTGGGCGGCGGTGGTGTAATAAATGGCGGAGGGTTGTTCTCAGTTTTCTCATTATCGTCCACTTGGTCGAACTGTAAAATCACTCAATGGTTTAAACACAGTTTCACTTATGATATATGGTAAGCTTTATTGGATAGCTATGAACAATTAGCGAGCCTTTTTCTGGTCATTTAATTAGTAACAGCTAGATGCGAGAACAGTGAAGGAAGATTGAAGTACGAGCCGATTCTGCAGGTGGTATTTTTTAATGACTATGCATTTTAATTAATTTCATTCAGAGGTATATATGCATTGTTATTGTGTCGCAGTTGCACCAGAGATAAACAGTCTTGATGTTGAGAAGGAATTGAGAAACCACTCCGACAATATTGAAATCACAGTACTCCAGCAATCTATCTAGAAATTTCACAGAGACATACAGAAAACGAGAATGATGTATTATAGCTTCTTGCGAATGATGGCAGAAGAGCTTAAAAAATTTTACGTCGTGAAAAATTAATATTCGCCCATCCCAATATTTCAGTAGCGCTGGATACACTGAGCCCGGGATCTTAAGTATTTTCCAATAATTATAGCGCAACATCAGCCGCACACTCGGGATTTTGTCACTGAGTTGAACAATTACTCGGTAATTTTTCATGCGTAAAAACTCCAGGGAGTGTAAATTTGTTCTCATTCAGTATATGTAAATTTATATTAATTCTCCGGCTTGGGAATACCTTGACTGATATCGTTAAAAAGAACCACTCTGCAGTGGTTCATTAAGGAAATAAATAATTGCATGATGAGAAGTCTCGGGAGAACACTTGGACTATAATTTTCATTTTCTCTTGAAAATTGAGTTAAATAATTTGTTGCTAGTTGACGACCAATAATGTAGCGCAGGGTGAAGTGTACGGTAATTGTTGTAGCAGTTGGAAGTTCCGTTTAAGTTGAAAATACAAGTTTCACGGACAGTGCAACTGCAGTGGTCACTGAATGTGGACTGGAGAGCGATCCCATTCATTCTAAGGCGATTGTGGGGGCTGATGTTTTGAAAATTATTTACGGAGAAGTTTACTCCGGAAAAAACGTTGCATTTTTTTTTAAGGAAGGATGAGTCCATATTATTTTTCCTTTCTTTTTCGTATCAGAATTCTTGCGTAAAATTATTCTATCCGCTCAAAATTTCAGTTAAAATTGTGGTTTTATTTGGCAATTGTGTCACGTTGCGGCTGCTTGGGAAAAAAATATCCTACCGCACAGTAGAATTCAACATTTGACGTTTACATATGACTGCCTTAAAAAGTGCATTAATGATCTGAAATTATGAAGGAAATAGGCTAGTACAGCTGTGTCAAGTGACGTGGTTTTTGGTGTCGACCATCAGATTCATTGAGATTCAGATCAGTAAGTAACGATAAATGGGAATGAGGCAGGCAGCAATTCGATTGATGGAAATCGGTCGATGAGATAGAATGAATGAGACTGAGCTAGATTAGTGGTCATCAGGTGTAATCCCTACATGCGATGATTACGCTACATTTTGAATGGAACTATAATTCCAGTCACCAGAGGATCGCCGCTGCTTATGCCTATGCCGCTTCGAGAGGTAATCATTGAATGGTTACGGAAAAAGGAGATGACGTATACATTAGTTTCCTCATCCACTGTCGTATATCAGGTAATCAGAAGTCGTGATAAGCATTTCGCAAGGGTTACCAGATGATTGATTAATTTTAATTCGTAGTTACCCTTGATCCTACCTTTCTGGACATTGAAGACGATTTTTCCCAGAAAGGAAAGCTGTCAATAATTTTGTCTCAATTTTTTTCGATTTTTTTGGTTTCTCCTTCTCGAGATGTAGATTCGTTTCGTTTTTCAGTTTGTTTAAAATACGAATTCTAATGATCCAATTTCAATTTGTATGACGTGTCGACACTTTCTATTTTCGCCACTTATATACGAATTTTTAGGGTGCCTTTTGCTTCATCCTCAGATGTTTATAATATAAGTGATTATTTCATAAAAAAGTGAAAAACTTGCATTTTAAAAATTATACAATTTTTAATTTTATTACTACTATTAATATTAAATAAATAAACTCAAAAATTAAGTGTGTCAATCGTTTCATCCACCACTCTTAATGGTATATGTATCTAAGGTTTGCAAAGAGCCGATATAATTTTCAGAAAGCTCCATATAGTCAGCTTGGTATGAAAGGTAATCGCGTATTACCAGAAAATTAGGCCCGAATTTTGACTAAAAATTCTACTGCCTAAGTATAAAAGCTAACCGCCAAGAAGGGCAGACTGTTTGCATTCACAGCGTCATTTCTGTGTCTGGATATGGAGGGATGGAAGTTACAAAGCCAGTAATCCCATGACATTATCATCAAATGTGAAAAGATCATAGAGTCGATTACTTGCTTTCATGTGATAAAGTAGAACTATAAATGGAGCAACAGAGAAATGATCAGAGAAATTCCATACTTTCGATTTTCATTACTTTCATTTGATTACTCTATTACTAATTGACAGTTTTTGCACATATTGTTTAACAAGTATGTCTTCAATTATATTCAGAAACGTTTAGGTCACAAAGGGCCAACTACCTTAGACTGAGGAAAGTTATTAACGTTGGGAAAGTATTTTTTTACTTGTCCTAGACATCACAATTTGTTCATGACAAAAATGCCACGAATTAACTCTAGTTACATGAGTGTGTTGAATCACTATGTAGTCTCAAATCCCAAAAAAAAGGCTTGATATTACATAACAAATAACTGCGCCAGAAAAAATTGAGTCAAACAATCGCTCATGGGTTACAATGGAGAATTCTGAACAGCAAACCACGAATATATCGAAAACTAGAATAAAAAAGAGGTCCCTTTTCGTGCGGCATACGCGGCAGGCTCATCAACCACATGACGAATCAAGATTTTATGTGCATCGGCTATCAACCATCCTTCCAATCGATAGAAATTAAAACAACCAGCGTTCCTGACAATTGTTTGTATGTTCGTGGTCAAATTCAAACCCATTTGAATTCGATAATCGCAAACGTCACCGAGTATCCGGAATAGCTGGGAGTTACGTGAACGACAGCAATTCCCAGCGTCGATTTCGTCGACTGAACTACAATGAACCGGCAATACAGATTCAGCGCAGCAATTGCCATCTCCCTCACCAAGAGAATTTAGAAATACCGGCGTAACCTAGTTGGTTACGGTGGGTAAATCGCCCGCATCCTACGCCCCACAAAATCCGCGTGAGGCAAATTGAATTGACGTAGAACATTTTTTATAACTATTTTCGCTAGCAATCTATAGTACATACTAATGCATAGTAATTCGTCTGTCTTATTGACCATCACCACGCTTCTCGCCAAAAAAAATAGAAAAGTAAATAGTGTTTTGGTAAAAGTAGCGGTAAATATCGCGACTCCTATGTTGGACTCGTGGGATTCAACGTGAGCTGCTGGTGAGGTGTGACGTAACACCTTACCGTATGATCAATTGAATGTAATAGTGAATAACCAATAAATATTTGTAATTATTGACATTTCATATGCCTTCAGGAGGAAAGGTGGTGCTTGGAGACATCCGTATATCTATACTGAGCCTCCATTTATAAATAAAATGTCATGTTCTCTACGGTTTATACATTGCATTGAAGCAGCTTAGTGAATCCGCAAAAAAATATTTCACGGAAAAATACATTTTTGTTCACGATTAAGAAGACTATAGTCGATTGATAACAATTGTGCTGTAAACATCTGAATGATTTGTCTTTTACTTGAACTAAGTAGCGATAATTACCGCCTGGCATACTTACTGGGAACTTTCTAACCACCCGAGGGAAAATATAGGGGCTGGTAAACCTCTTGTTCTCCCTTTCCTCCCTCACTCAGTTTCAATGAACTCACCAACTACTGCACTTCACTGTTAATAAGCGGATCTTTTCAACTTGACCTCTCACATTTGCACACTATTTAAAAGTAGAATCTATTCTTCGTGAAAATGTTTTATACCGGTGTTTAATTCAATAGTTATTTGGGTACTGATTGTCATGATGTATTATGGGCCAGAATTGCACAAAGGAAGCAATGAATTTTGAAGCTCGGTTTTAAACTTTGAGGAAGAAAACATCGGCTTGGAAACTGACTGATAATCGGATCTTGGAGGATTACATTACTCAGTCGTAAAGTTGCTTTCTAGACTATCTCTTTGATGAGAAACTCCTTCGAAGATGTGGTTTATGTCTTCTGATTTCTTTCTCCTGGTGTTTCTCAATGGGTTTCTTAATGAGGTAAAAGATTCGTTCGCGACTGATAAGCGATGGCAGTCAAAATTGTCAAAATGCCTTCTAAGTGCTCTTGGGATTATCCCTATAATTATTGGATTACGTTCATTATCTGGTTCAACATCCGTTTCTAGGTTAATCGATTTTTTTATCGCTCCAGGTAAACTATTGAATAGTATATTTCGATACAAGTGCGACGGGGTGGTAACGAGTGTGAAGTTGGCGGCTCGAGGCGAAGCCGAGGGCAGCCAATCACACGAGTTGAACCCCCCCGTCACACGTGCATCTGAACTATATTTTTTGTTAGTGATGTTACGTTCAGCGGGTGGCAAATTGTGCCATTTTTCGTTTACTAGTAAACGAAAAGGCACTTTACGACACGGGCTGAACGTAGCAGCAGTGACAAAAAAATATATTTTCTGAATGAAGTTGAAGATGTTAATCAAAAGTCGTTATAGGTTGATAGAAATAAATAGTTTAGTTGATTAACTCATATTTTATTGGGTGAAAGAATTATGTGTCTGGAAATGTATTCCCCCAGTAATTTCAAAGGAATTGAAACAGCTGATGAGAATGATTATTTGTTTATAGATTGCAATTTCGCGGGTTATTCGCCTTTGACGTTAACAAGAATTCATTGATGGAAGTAATCTGAAGTTCAGTTGTAAGTAATTATCGATGGGACTTACTTAAATATAATACCCATAACTTAATCATCCTGTTTGAAAATGTAAATATCTGATAACTCTGATAAATTATCTCGACTCATCTGGAATAATTGAAATAAACAGAATATAATGAACCTGAGACATTGACAACTGCAAAAACTATTTAGCTTTATAGCCTTATTGATATTCTTTGCTCTAAATACGAATTTTAATGAGTATAATGAATAGTTAATGAAATAAATCATAACATTATCGATTATTAATAGGTAAAATACGCAATAACTCTATTACACAGATATTTTCTTTTTCTTGTTACATTTTTAATATCACTTCCAGGTGATGACTGAGTGTTCTAAATTAATCATGGATATAAGAATGATAATCTCAACTAAAAATTAACTTTAGACTTTATTATCTATCAAAAAAGTGGACGAAAATGTGAGTAAAATCGATTTAGCTCTCTATGTCAACGAACAATGCCGTTTACGCTCGCCGGTTCTAATGGTCTAATGGATTTTGAAAGAAAATCAATTGTTATGAATTTTTAAACCTTTTACATTGAAACTCTGAAAATAATTCAGTGGGGATATTAAGTTGAAATATAGAGTCAGTTAAAGCTAGCTTGAGGTGTGCAAATCTCCATTTGTTCCTTTATTAGACATTCTCATACAGATTTTTGCCTCGAAAACGTTTTATTTGAGAATCGAGTTGAAATTTTCCAGCTTTCAGTTGTGATTTGATACCTCTATTTAAATTCTCAGGACAATCAAATAGAGATTGCAAATATCAAACTGAAATTCCCAAGATTTTAAATTTAAACATGAAGGTTTAAGAAAAAGAAATTCTTGTGGGTATAATTTGAAGTGAGACATTTGCATATTTTTGAAGATGAAGCCAAAAAAAAACGTTCGTATCAATGAAATCCTTTGGTCGGTGATGCATTGGACAAAATCGATTCTCATCATCTTTTTTCTCTACCTCTTACCGTGTCATATCATGTATCAAAAATAGCTCACTAGATTTATATCTTTGATGATGACTTTTGTTTTTCATTGAGAAAGAAAACCTTCCTCCAAGAAAAGATCAGAATAGTGAGCACATCGAGTAAACATTTGTTATATAAAAGAGGCCATCAATTTCGAATGCAGAATAATCTCAAGTTAGTTGTGAAGTAGCAATTATGGATAGAGGTGTATGAAGCGTTAGAGTTTAAGGTTGTATTATTTTCCATTTCTGTCAAAAACTTCTATCTCTACCTTATCGAAGTCAATGAGTTCACCTTCCAATGGATCGGAGTAGTCACCGGAGCCCGAGTGTGCCGGGAAGAACTAAATTCAGAAAAAATGGAAAAAAAATTAATAGATATATTCACTTGATTTCTCGAAATTCTGCACCCTCAAACAACTTGAATGCCGTGGAGTTTTTATATACTTACATATTGATTTATATATTTACATGCTTAGACCCATGTAAGCGAATTTTCATCCGTGACAGTGTAATAATGAATACGCAGATTCGACTGTACAGCTTGGCTATTTGTGCTTGTTTATTGTTCAGCTGCCGAAAGATTTTGAAATATGGGCGTTTTCGCGTTTTTCCATAGGAGGTCATTTGACGTTACGTAATATAAATGGCAATTAAAATGAATATCGAGAATTTCGGGTATAATATTTGGAGTTGATCGATCGAGTAATTTTGAACGAAAATAATACATTTCGGTATGATTGCGGGAAAGTGGTTTTCGTTCCGTGGGAGGTTTATAGCATGAGCCGGAAGCGAGTACTATAATCCCACGAGACTAAACTTCCTATTCCCGCGAGTATCGAACTCAATTTTTTGACGCAATGTGCGCGAAGCCATGGTTCGTGTATGAGAAGCCCGTGGAAACTCTCACTTTACACACAGTGTGTCAAGAGTATTTTTCGTAACGTGTGAAAAAAGTGTTTTTTGGCGAGCGGGTGGTTTATATCCCGCGCCGAATGCGAGTGATCTAATCACACGAGCCAAAAACCACTTTTTCGACGAGTTGCGAACAGAAGTTTTCATCTCAATGTGTCAACGTGATGAAAAAATTACTTAGCACCACGTTTTTTACTCAATCCATTGTAATATTACGGTACAAATTTTAAAATTTTTATAGTTAGTTTTAGTATTTCGCTATTTAGTCCAATGAAATAAATTTTTTCATCGCACGGAAAGAAATATTTCATAAAAAATGACTCATCTTTTCCGTTATTTCGAAATAAAATGTGATAAATGGTAATAAATTTTACACAACCGTTGAGTACTATTTAGTTCAAAGTTTGGAACTTTATCGGAGAGTCTCAGAATTTGTATCTGAGGTGACTGGAAAATTATGATAATTTTACTAAACAAATTACTGAAAATTTCTCTGTGCACCAAAATATTTTTATAATAACCAAATTAATATCATAAATAGAACGAAATGAGAATGTTAAATTTTTAGTTTACCGACGTAAGACAGCAACGGCTGTTTAAGCTTTTTATGTGAAAGCTTACAGCTGATGGACTTGATAGAAATTTAAAAAAAGGAAAGTCGCATGGTAACGCATTAAGCACCGTTCTATGATGGCGGCCTTTTGGAGAATCATTTCGGTTCTTTCCGTGTTTGAGATATTAAAACCTCATTTAATTCTGATGACATTCTATATTTTCTATGGAAAGTGATTATTATCTTTTGCCCCTAGGATTTTAACTAATAAATTTATTTCTGAGCTATGAACAATAGAAAAAATTTCAAGAGTTCATTGTACTTCACCTCTCCCACCCATAGAAGACAGGAGCATAAAATAAGTGATTTTCCATTATTAACAACTTCGGATCGGCAAAATAAGATTCAATAAATTTTCCTTCATTTTAAAATTTTCCTGTTTAGAAGTGAGTGCCGCTTTACTTCTATCCGTTGCGTCAGGAGAATATCAATTATTTAAGAGGGTCTATTTTATCTAATCTCTCCGTAATAAGATACACTCATAGAATTAAGTGAAACCTAAATCGTTAGATATACGGCGACAAAAAACTTCTTTGGACAACGAAGATTTACTATATACATAAAAATATTTTCTTGACAATTATTAAAGTCATAAAGTTCCCTGATCAATAAATGCGTTATCACACTGGGAATGAAACTTTCCAGTTAGTATGCAATTCTCTTGTATCGAGATCATTTTTTAGTGTTTTCGAAATTAGAAATTATATTCTTTCTCTCAAGTTATGTCGTTCCTGTTGTATTGAGTACAACACTTAAGATTAATTTGTTATTCAATTAGATTGATAATGAAACTGTTTATGCTGCAATCGTAGTAAACGTTTCTCAATCGGAAAAGACGAGTAATCAACTCAGCAAGTATGATGTTTCCCGATGAAATGAATTCCAAATAGAAGACAGCCTAAAATATTATTATAGATATTTTTAGAAAATTGATTCTAACACTTAAAAATTTTCTCGGAACTTGATATTGACACAGTGACGTAACAAAATTCTTTATCGTAAAATTGTACACAAGTTTAAACCAATTTTTAATTCCCGTCAAGAGTAGCTTTCTTTTCTTTTAGTGTGGTAGAGGTGTGGAACGTAGGAACGAATGCGTAGAGCTTATGGCCGAAAAAAGCGTGGTTTTGAGTGGTGGGGACCATGAGTGAGCGTAGGAATTTGATAAAGTGGGAGTAACGATTGAAGGGCCCTTTCTGATTGTAAGAAAAGTAAATCACTCACACAGTCGACCAAGGGAGAAGTCAAACTGAGAAACTGATCGCCAGGAGAAAGAACCAAACAAAACAGTATTTGTCACGATGACCACCCGAAAATCAGTACAGGAATCACGTGATTATTGATTTCCCACTACCTCTTATTGCCGGAGTCGATGGCCGTGAAATTACGACAAGGGATTATACTGTCAGTTATATTCTTAGTCAGTGAATTTCTAATTGTGTCTTGATGAACGCAATTATATTTCCGCAAAATATAAGAATAAACGAATTTTGGTTGTGCATTTAACTGTGATAATTGTGGTAATAATCATATTAATAACGCCAGAATCAGGCTGAGAAATCATCAACAGCAATTTCAAAGTGACCTGACAAATTGTAAGTTTATTTTTAACGCTAAGCGTTACTCTTTTGGGTAGTTTGAATTTTGATTAATCTTTTCTTATTGACTTTATTGAATTTTTTACAACCGTAATTACTTGAAAGTTGATTAATAAATCCCTCTGATGTGATATTGATTTCACAATCAAAAGTTTGTTTTTTTTCGGTGTTCCCTGTATTTAATAATGAATACTTCATTCATTTAAATCAATTATTGGCGATTTCATTAACGAAACTAGTCGACGCTTGAAGTTCGCTTTCGTAAATTATTCTCGTTTTAACGTTGACGAGTCATTGATTGACAAAACGTTGAGAGAAACCTTCTGTCTCACTTATAATTTTGTCGGTGAAATAAAAGAGAACTCCAGTGGCTCAATTATTATGATCAATTAATCAATTGATTTTCCATCGTAAGTTCGACAATTAAAACCTCAAAACTACAGTTATGGTTAGTTTGAAAAAATAAATGTTATTCAACTTAGCATCAATCAATCAGATACTCCTCGTAAATTTGAAATCGATACTCAGGTTATCATTAAACAATTATACTCTTTTGAAATTGGGAATATTTATCCGGCGTTGAAACAAATTTTGAATTGCCCTAAAAATGGACTGCCGAAGTAGTTTATGATATATGAATGTAATACAAGCGACAACATCATAATTGCTATTTTTAAAGTAAGATAGAATTGCAATTGGAATTCTTGGATATCGTCTCAGTCGCATTGAACATTTCTACATTGCCTTGTACACTATTGGAAAATTCCACTTAATGTTAATAGGCCTAGTTTTATAACCCAGTTGATAAAATGGGTCACGAAGGTTCTAGCCTTTCCCTCATTTTTGAAATCACACTACCTCTAGAATGTCTCCATTGAATATAAAAAATTCGAATTAAATTAGAAGAAGTTTCACCAATTATTTATTATTTTCCAATTTATTTAAAGTATAAAAATCTCGACCATTATTTTCTGCTGAATGTTACTTGCACTTTTCCAACTCTTCTAAAGTAAAACCTAAATAGAAGCAGGATAAAAAGTTGCCAAATATTCCGTCTTTTCATTTAATCCAATGAGAGAACTATTTGTGTATGATTACAAAATATTCGTTAACAATTAAGGAATGTGTGTTTGGGGAGAACTGATAGATCTCGAGTGATAATCAAATAAGTGTATGAAAAATACGTAATCTATTATACATCTTCACAGAGCGTTTTGTGAATATATGTTGATACTCGAAATAGTCTCTATAATCTATAAAGAACAAGTCAATGCCTCTGATTATTGAATGCCAAGGTTCCTTTTTGATGACCAATCCTGAAGATCTTCTGAAATTCGCGATGCGCGATAATCATATTATCCCTTTATTGTTTGACGACCGTTCAACGGTAATTGAACGAGTCTCTTCTGCTTCGTTGAGATCTTGAGTATTCCATTTCATTTTTTATTATCAATTGAAGAAAAGTTTGGTTCAACAGTCAATTAACATGCTGATATAATATATTCTTCATTTGTTTGTTCTATCAATTTAGTGATTTTACTACTAAACATTCTGTAATCCAAATTGTTTGATAATTTGAACTGTTAAACAATTGAGCAAATAGGCTAACTTGTAAGATAAAACATAAACATAAACAGTTAAATTTTTATTTAAACTTTTCGAGATTGTTTACTGTTTTTATTTGTTTTTTATAATTCAAAATTGAGTATACCAGAATTAGTTAAGTGGGCCAATTTATCTATCACAAAAGATATTAATCAAACAATTTGGATTTATATGTTTTATAAAATCATTGTCCGATTATTTAAAAGGGAAATTCAATAGAGGCGGCAATATTTCTTATAGACACCATTTAGATCGATTTGCGATATTAATATTTAAACCAATTAAATAGCATAGATGTGAATCATAACGATGGAAAGCCTTTGAAGAGAGCAGATAAAGGAAATGCAATAGTTTTATGTTACGTCTGTACAATAAATTATTTTAATTAGATTGCGTACAATTGCTTGCTAGCTGCAGAAACTGTTCTCAGAATTAATGTGAAAAAATTTGGTAGTTTACTTTATTTAATAAGAGTTAAATTTTGCTCGATTTTTTCTCATTTCCCGTCGCAGTAGACCTTGAATTGTTTGCCCAGTGCCGCTATCCGTCGGAAATGCACAATCTGTATATTCACCCCAATTGAATGATTTACTAAATTCTAGGAAAATGGGTTCGTATGCTCAATTGCGTATTGATAAAGCGAAGGTAACAAAAACAATAATTAATTTAATTTCGAATTCCATGGTAATTGGCATTCGTTATGCCCAGATTATTCTTATAGAAGGCATTAAATCCGGAAGCGCTATACTGCCGCTCTATATCTTTCGCTATGGAGGACTCCAACTACAGAGAATTGAAATTTCTTCGATGGTAAGCCCCCGTTGTCCTTCTTCCATCTTGTTCTTGAAATAATTTACCCATTATATCTTCTCAGTTGTAGTTCTCACTCTTATCAGCCACGGCAACAGATAGATTAAGATCTTTGTAATAGGGTCGCCGAGTTTTTGTTCATTCTCCCTATTCTTTTTATCCCCATCTCCCTCTCATTCTCGCCGTTTTCTGTCCTCATATACCCCTACATTGAATGGGTCTTGGCGTTGCAGCGAACGATCCAGCTGGGGTTCAATTTTCACGCCCACAAGAGCCGAGATACTCATCGGGTTTCTCCCAACCTCTTTCCAATAACGAGACTCTAATACCGCGGTGTAGAGGTCTCATTTCCTCATCCTCTATTTTATAAAAATTTGTCTGTTTCATTTTTCGGTGAATTGCTCTACCAGTAAAAAGCTTAAATTTGTGATTACTGTTATTAGTATGAAATTTCGTACCATTCTTCAGAAGTTGTTTCAACGACCCCTGGGTATTTTTGGCATACTCGAGATAATTCTGAATTTAATATCAACACTATGATTCTGATGAAGTTCAACGACGATACGGCCGTTGTAAAAAAAATCCAGCCAATAATTGTTAATTGTCTGGTTGAAAAAATTATCATAAAAACTAAAAACATTCAAAATATATAGCTGCATAATGGAACATACGGAATCGTTCATAAAAAAGATTTGCTAGAAGAGTTAAAAAAAAAGAGAAAAATGAAAACTCAGAATTAAATTTTGTTATCCTCTGCGACAAGGACATTGTATTGAATTCTATTGCCGATAATTTCCAGATAATTCTTCTTCAAGTCCGGGTATATAGCTCAGTCTTCCTCATTTAGATTTATGAGTGAAATCTTTAGTTTCCCGTCTATGTATTTTTCATTTTGAATGCTACCTAATTAAAATTTATGAACTTATAGTGAATTGAGAAAAACGTATCTCACGATTTCAAAGCAAATACTATAAGTGATACTTTAATATTTCTCATAAAATATCTTACTCAACCAACACAGACTTCTCCCTATTTAATTTTCCAGACTAGAAATGGACATTAAATATTAAAACCTCCCAAACAAGTATTTGTGCTCCTCTTCTTACATAATTAAAGCACCTAACGAAGGATTCTTCGCTGCGAACTGAGTTTAAATTTTTAATCGATTTGTTTGATGTGCATTTGATAATACCTATACATACTCCGTCGTCAATATTTCAAATTAAGGCTGGTAATAGAGCCCGGATAAATAGTGACATTGTCGAAGCTGCATTTGATTAATTGATGGATGGTGGTATCTGTAGAAAAGGATTAAGGATATTTCACGGCAATATTTTCATCTCTCGATGAAAAACTATTGATTATTGTAAATATTATGCTCTATTGAAAAAGCCTTATTGACCTGCGACGTCGATAAAAATAACTACGTTATTGATTTGGGTTTAATGAAATGATGACTCTAAATTAAGGACTGGTCTCTCCATTCGTTTGAGCCCAGTTTAGAGTACAAAGACAGACAGTTACAGTACAGTTTAGCGTAAATATTCATGAAGCAGTTGACTCCATACGAATAGTTTTATCATGATATTTTCAGGAAAATTATCGAAAGCTGGGAGAACAATTGAAATTCGTTATTATGAATGAAGGAAAGACGGCTCAGGTATTACTGGTCAAAAGATATTCAGCTTTAATTTAGGCGCTAGAGGCAGAGTAAAATTGTTAAAAGTTGCACCTCAAGTTGTATTTTAGCTGTAGTTAAAAGATCGAGTAAAAACCGCGAACAGACAGCAACGTGGACGATATAAATCCTACTCCAGCTATTGGACCTCCCTACAAAACCTAAGAGAGTGGTGCATTGAAAGTCGTAAGCTTTCGCTGATAACATTATTAATTGAGTAATTTAAGAAAACGAAGAACAAAATGAAAACTTAGACTCATGAAAAGAGTAAAATTTTGAGTTGTAATTTGTTGTTATTTTACTTATTCAATCACGTAATTCGTAATATTTACCGGGAACTTTTTAATTTTCAATTGTCCGTTACTCTTCTTAAAATATTGCAACAATATTTTTTTTTAATCAAAAGTTTAATTTCCAAATTGTTCCTTCAGTCATCAATAATTAATTTTCCTCCTGTTGTTATTATCTATGAGAAAATGATTCTGTTTGTTACAAAGGATTTTTTATTCCAGTAAATTCGTATTGAGAATAGCGCGTGGAATATAAACATGGTTGGAACGTATAATACAGAAAATTCGATGCTTTGCCGTGCAGAAGTTCATCGATGGAAAACTCAACTCTAGACCTAAGTAAATAGAACTCGAAGTTTAATTAAATATGAACAAAAAGATATTCTCATGCACTGGAAAGAGAATTCTCGCTGTGTCAGTTTTGTGGTCTTCGAGATGTATTTGAACAAGTCGAGTTCCGCTAGAATTGCCTCAATATTTCATTATTGATTAAATGTCTATAGTCATTTAAGATTCATTTTGAATCACCAAGAATTAACTTATGATCTACATTATATTATATAGAAGAACGATAACGACGTTTATTCATGCTGTGAAACGACCTGCGGTCTAGCACAATTGAGATGTCATGGCTCGGATGTGTTAAATTCCGAACTGTGATTATAAAGATTGAACGGCAAGGATGGTTTTGGGGCCAATTTAACGATCATGTGTCACGAGGTAAAATATATACATATAGATATAGGTGTATGTATTAAACGGTGTTTCTCCGCTAATCGGCAGCCACGACTAGGCAAACTTTAGGGCGTTTCGTGTGATTAACGGCTTGTTCAGAGCAAAAGGGCCACGAAATGTTCCCTGATGTATCGTGCCCAAGTTTGAGGATCGAGTAAACGGAAATTTCAACTCTTCGGATAAATAAATTGAAGACAGCCACCAAATATTACTGTAACATATAATAATATATGGCAAAAAGCAATTTGGATCCTTAGTGAACAGACAATTGATCAATTTGAATTTTTTTTTCATTATGTTTACATTAATTTCATTATATTCCACAATTGATTTTTTGCCCTGTATTTTTTTAATACTCATGTATAGAAAATATTTCAAGTTATAGAGATTGCGCAGCGCAACTAGAGCATTAGATTAGATACCCAATGAAAAAAAAATATAACTTTTGGGGGCTAGTCCCAAATTAGTAGGGGTTTTATATTGACTCACAGCGTTCTAAAATTTGGGAGTAATTTCGGAAAATTGGAGAGACTCTGAGTTGAAAACCTAGTCAGGTAGAATGCTGCGATCTAACGATTTTTAGGTCTTGATCAGCATCGCAGTATATCTTCCTTCGGTTCGAACCAATATTGAATAATGATAGAAATTTTTTTTAAATAAGGGACTGTTTCCTCGGTGTTGAAAATTGGTCTTATGAGTAGACGGATATAATCGGACTTTGATAAACGAGTTTAGACCTACTACCGGAGAAAAAATTTAATCCTGACATTGGACTCAGGCGTAGAACCAAACTATAGCGTTATAAATCAGATCGAAAAGTGATCAGAACCAATTGTCACCAATTGTCACATGAATTTTTAATGCCGTTTCGGTCCGAAGCAATGTTATTTGTACACATAGAGATACTGCAGGAAACAATGAACTTTTACGATTCGAATGAAAAACAAGGATAGTCCTGTGTCAGTGGCATATTAAATTGTCATATGATAGTCATGAAGAAAATTCCTTCCCGACGGATATGATTACATTCGTCATCTTTATCAACAGCCACTTTTTCTACTTGTATTGCAAAATACCTTACATGACCATTGAACCAAATATCGTTTTATGTAGGTATTAAACAGTCGAAATTCCAATTGGTAACGAATGACCGAGATGAATAAGTTGTTTGCAGACGTTCTGAACGTAAAATATACATGACGTACGAACAACTCTTAAATATTAATTTATGTGCATTTTATAAAATTCACTATGCATTGGAATTCGTTACTGTACATCAAGAAAAGTCACGTTTACTATTTTTTTTCGATATTGTGTTACCTTGTAGCTTCTTCGAACTGGAATCTTCCAATAGACTAGCAGGATCAAAGTCTGTTAAGAATAATGGGATGAAGTTGAACTTTGGATTTAAAAAAGTACGAATTTCAAATGCGATGGCTACGTATCGATTCCTTTATATCGACATGGTGAAATTCATCTGATTCAGTGTGAGTTTTGTGATGGCGAGATATATTGGGATTTCCGTACGATTTATTTCTAATTTTAATTTTAATACGAATGCCATCGCGTTATGAAATTAAACTCATCATTCGATTTTATGAAGTAACTTGGAGAAATAATAGTGACAAAAATTTTAGGAGCAGTTATTATCGGGCTTCACAACGGGTTTTTACAGGATTGGGGAATCCTCCAATAATAGGACATTATTTCTGCTTTCAGTATCTCACAATTTTTCCAAAAGTTTCATTACGGAATGTGAATCTGACAAATGTAACTGAGCTGCTCCCACAAGATTGTTTGCAGAAAAAAACTATAATAGTGAAGTGGAAACAGTTCTTGCGGCAGAAAAAATGGATTATCGCAAATCTACAAATGAACATACTAGACTGTACAGATGTAATTGTTTGGCGGTGCTGTGGTTTTCCACGATATTTATCTCAGCCCAGGGAATCAATTTATCCGATGTAACACAATATTCACCACCGGCGTATGCGATCGCAAGTAGATCGGAGTTACTGTCTCGGTCGAGTCCATGTCGTCAAGAACTACAACTCTTCAAAGAAGGAGTTGATTCTCATATATTATGGAGCTTACGGAGTAAGTACAAACTTGGTAAGATGAGTCTCATCATCTGTGCGAAAATAGTCTATCCCAAAAATAAGGATGTTCCACCTGTTCGTACTTTGAAATTCCATACGTAAATGAGATCGATATTCTCTCCAAGTTATACTTGGACTATCCGACTAAGCACGTACTATTTTTGCGTTCAGTTTTGGATCGTGAAAAAACCATCATCTTAGGGACTCTTATTCATTTTTAAAATTTTCACAAAATTAAAAATTTTAATTTTTTTAAATAATAAAAAGGTAGACATTTTGAAATTTGGAACCAGAGACATGCTCTCATCAAACACAGAAGTAAATTAAATATATCTGATTAAAAATAAAATCAAAATCAAAGATTAAAATCGATGATAGTTATTAAAGTAAAAGATGAAGGAAATTTAACGAAATCAATAAATTTTACGTGTGAAAGATATAAAAAAATAATTAATTCTATGATAATTGCATCTGCAATTGAGCCGCAAAATGTGTCTTGATATATATTCGCGTAATAATTGTATTTGGTAATTGATTGTTACTACATTGAGCTGTGCTTTTGCACATGGCACTTATCGGGTTGCAGTGTTGGATTCGAGTGGACAATCAAAATCAGGTTTCATGTATGGAAACAATTACTGGCTTGGCAGTGAAAATCAATGTTACGACACATTAAATATGAAACCTTTTGCCTTGAGTCCAAAAATATTGAGGAATAACAGTATCTACAGAAAATCAGAGGAGGAATTGGCGCCATTCAAATTAAACTTTTTCGTTGCCTATTTTGTACACAACAGTACATTGCAATACCATGTGGAACAACCTGGCGAAGTAAGCAAGTATTAGCTTTAAGGATATCACCCATAGAAAATTTATAGTAGCCATTGAAATCTCATAATTTTGTCTCTGAACGTATTCTATGACATTACAAATTAAATTACACTACACGAATTAATATTGGAAATGTAAGAAAGAACAATAGAAGATGAAGGATAAATTGTCTCATTTGTAATCATATTTTTTACAATAAAACAATGGATTTCGTTAACTTTTTCGGAAAAGGGAAATAAGGCGAATAAATTTTGTAATGCTATTGTTATTTTTTTCTTTGTACAGTTTGCTATCGAATTGATGCCGAATATTTATATGGAATTTCGACCGTCAACACATTTTACTTTGAAATTTTTATCAGGTTAATGTAATATTAATAGTTATAAATTTTAATTTATGATAGAATTTGATAACATTGGGATTATGTCTTCCCGCTACATGCAGTATAGAGGACTTGAGTCAAATTTTAACAAAAATTTTCAAAGAAAGGATACTCCAGAGTGCCCATTTCAACGGAATGGACTTCAAGCTTAAAGAAATGAAAATTTTAACTCATGATCTTCGTCACTTCCTAAATTTCCGTATGATTTGTATGGGGTATGTATCCATTCTTTACGTAATTTTCTTGAAATATTAACGAAATTATTATTTTCTGTAGACTACTCGTAATCTTAACTGTGCTGATCATAATTGTTGCCACCATTTATGATCTGTGCGTGCATCAAAAGAATCTACGAATAAAGACTTTATGTGATAATACTGTGAACAATGGTAAGAAAATGGGATTTCGACTATTCTCTCCTAGAGGTCGACGACTATACCCATATATTGTATCTCTCTTTTTTTTTTGTAGATAAAGCACTAGATGTGGATACAATTCCACCCAAAGAATTATCGGGAACGAGTTCTTTCAGAAAAGTCACGAAAATACTGATGTGTTTTTCAGCTTACACCAACTCCAAAGAAATATTCACAATTTCCAAGAAAAATGGATCAATTGAAGCTTTTCATGGCATC
The DNA here is from genome assembly GCA_030522865.1 of Psyttalia lounsburyi. Taxonomy (NCBI): domain Eukaryota; kingdom Metazoa; phylum Arthropoda; class Insecta; order Hymenoptera; family Braconidae; genus Psyttalia; species Psyttalia lounsburyi. The sequence goes on from JAPYZN010000043.1 coordinate 56,377, forward strand.
AGAGTTTTAGGAATGGCATGGATAATATTAATTCATGTGCTATTGTTCGGAAGTCCATTTATGGGTAAACGTGACATTGCTAGTTAAAAAATTAACTAATTAAAAGTGACGAAATAACTAATGAGAATTAACATTATTAAAATATTTGAAATTTCTTTTATTCAGATAATAAAACGATGGCGTATCGGATGGCTCATTCATTGCCATTACAAATTTTTAGTAACGCTTCAGTGTCTGTGGATACTTTTTTCTTCCTGAGTGGATTTTTATTGGCTTATACATTTTTTGAGAATGCCAGAAAGAAGCGTGACGAGACGAAGAATGTTTCATGGCGAATTTTTTTCCACCGAATTATAAGAAGATACTTCAGGTGATGGCAATAAAATATGAATAACATAGCTGTCATGGATCTCATTAAATTCAAATTTTTTACTCATTGTTTGTTGTAGACTCACCCCCCCGTATGTGATAGTCATTGGCATTGCAGATATGGTCTTTTCATGGTATGGCAAAACCTCGCAGTTCTACATACATGAGAGGCCATACGAGACATGTCCCGCACATTGGTGGAGAAATGTCTTTTACATAAATAATTTGTTCAAGCGTTCCGAAATGGTGAGCTTCGCTATTCTAAACTCTCTCGATGGTTTCATCCTGGTGAATGGAAATTCCGCATAATTCAATATTCTGATATCCCCTACTCTACCGCGAAGGACGTGATTTGAGGAGAGGAAAACACAATGAAATAAATTCGTTTTACTTTTCCTATATTCTTGTCGTGTAGGAGCGCAAGTGCATTTAATCCTTAAGAGGTGATGGAAGCGGTCTCAACAATCTGATTTGTCAAGCCATTTTTCTTCCATTCAATTCGATGCAAATGCCTGAAGTATGACCAAGCATTGAAAAAAGAGTGGGCATTCTTGTCTAACAAGGGTTTTTCTCCAATTTAAAAAAAAAATGGCAAACATTTTTTGTCCATAATTTTGTAGAAAAAATAGATAAACATAATTCGTGGCTATGGTCTAAAGATTTTATGAAAATTTCGGCGACTTTCATTGACCGGAATCGAAGGAAAATGTTGAAAAATTGTGAGTTTATGATCGCTTTCGTTGCCCATTAAGGATATTAGCATTTTAAGTCACAAAAAGTGATAAAACAATAGATTATTTTTTTGTACACGGGCAGTAAAACGAATTGAAAATTAGAAGTCAAAGCTGGAAGAACTTGAAAGTGAATTATACTGGCTTTTCATTTGTAATAATTACAGTGAGAATAATGGCAAACACGCATTTCAGTGCTTATATTGGAGTTATTATCTTTCCAATGACATGCAATTCTTCATCATTGGCTCGTTTTTACTATTTTTATCACAGAGGTAATGTATGCTTCGTTAGTAATTCTGATAATTCTTCGGTCCCCTGATTTACCGTTTATGGTGTTTCAGATATTACTACACAGCCGTGGGAATTTTCTCCATGTTATTCTTTACGACTACGATTGCCATAGGAATCATAACTTACATGGTTGACTACGCGCCTACGTAATAAGCAATTATTTTCCTTGTGTTCAAGTTTTTCAGAGTGAAGACACTACCATTAATTCATTGATTTTGTAGCCTAGATGAACAGCTGAATACCTTGGAAATTTTCTACGATCCTCCGTGGATGCGTATCGGGCCTTATCTAGTCGGACTGGCGACCGCTTACATTTTGGTTGTTCTATTGAAGAAGAGATTGAATGTCAAAACGGTAACTATGACTTTTTTTGTATGACCCATTACTGTGGAGAAAAACTCTTATTGAATTCCAAGAAGTGGGAAAATCAAATGATACAGTTTTCAATGAGTGGCGCCTGACATTTCAAATTTGTCGACGAATTTATTGTTAATCGCGAGATATATTTCTTCTTAGATCTTCCATCGGGATTATAGTAGATATAGCAGAGCATGTTGCCAGATTGGCAGATCTATTTGGAATAATTTCAGCTGAAATCTAAACGAAGCCATTTATCCACTTTCTTTCTCAGTTTTAACTTTTGTATCTAACATCTTGGATAAACAATTCCTTCAATATATTTTTTAGAATATAGTAACCTATTTTGTATAACTGGTGATGGGATTCCATAAATATTTTGCTCTCGGCATTAAGAAGGAGACATAATGAGAGGAGTTGTTCTTTTTTAAACTTGGATTTCAGCGAACTTTATGGCTTTTCTGGTTCCTCGGTCTCTCTTGTATTGTTCTCGTGCTTTTTGGACTGTATGAAAGGAGAGTATCTATTGTTCCAACATCCTTTTACATCGCTTTGTATAGAATCGTTTGGGGCCTTGGAATTGCATGGATAGCCGTAGCGTGCTGCACAAATCACGGCGGTGAGTAATCGACCAGAATTTTTGTAGCATTTGACATATTGGTTCAATATATGTAATATATTTATCTATTTGTTCTATTTAGGTGTCATCAATAAAATATTATCCTTCAAAATTTGGCAGCCATTTAGTAAATTGTCATACTGCGCCTATTTACTCAATCCATTGATCATTGGTATTTTATATTTAAGTAGCGAAGCATCGCTTCATGTGGACCTCATCCCGCTCGTAAGGATAATTTTAATTGCAATAAATGTGAACATTTGAATTTTCAGTGATGGTCTTTAATCTTCACTTTTCAGATATACCTTGCCTTCGGTGTTTTCATCGTATCGTATCTGGCTTCCTACTGTTTATCGATAATGTTCGAGATACCATTTTTTTTACTTGTGAACCTTTATTTCGAGGAAAGAACGAAGGGAACAAAATGACTGTTAATGGATAAAACAGCTTGACAGCATTTTATCGTAGAATAATCAAAATGTACGAACATCCAGATGGTCATTATTTGAATTTATGGAATAAATTATTTTATACTTTATAATTATTATAGTTATTTCAGAAGAAATGCATTTATGTATATAAAAAATTCAGTCACGAGTAACACGGAGACGCTCAGATTGCATTAGCGCGTATTTAAATCGTATTTATTCAAAGAGAAATTCTAATGTATTTTTCTTGTCATGTCTGACTTACTGATTAATGTTGGTAAGGGTGTATTGATACGATTCACGAGTAATTACACGCTTTCTAATGCATCGCTACTAGTGCTTTCGTAGCTTAGGCGTGGGTGCAGTGCGCCAGCAATGGCTCGTTTCAAGGGCCTTTGCGCGGGGATTTGTTTATATAGATATTTCAAATATTTGTTATTAGCCTTGAATGTTATTTGTTAATTTCCCTTGAATGTTCTATTAAGTCTAGTAGCATAATGTGATTTTTATAGTCCAACGGTATTTGATTATGGACAGTTGAGGTTCAAGTATATTTTATCCTATCTTCTAGTATAATATCAGGAAGGAGGGGGGGGGGGGGGGCGAGAAGATTGGCTCGACAGTTATGAGGTGAACTCTCTTGATCTTTTGTGCATTTTCAAGCTATTTTTACCGCCCTGAAGAAGATACTTCATCGATTTAAGCCTCATAATTTAATCAGGAGATAATGACGATTATTCATAATCCAATATAGCCCCTCACTTACTTGAATCCACTATATTTTGTACTGGTTTGAATATATTTTTTTCTATCTCAAGGTGAATATTTGTCACAGTTATAGAAATGGTGATTTAAAAAAATATTGTACTGTCGGAGAATAGCATGCCAGCGGCAAAATCTTTTCACAATGAAAATAATATGATAAAATTTACTTTCAGAATGGTATTCTATTTTTCCTTCTGCGAAAAGCCAGTAACTCTGCAATTGAGTGATTTCGAAGTATACCATTAAGCCAAAAAGGTGTATTGATTACAACGGTACATGGTATACTGGTAATAAATATAACCAATCGTATCGTACTGGTTCGTTACGGGGTCCCGGATCATTGGGATGAGCAAAAAGAAACATGAAACAGAATGGGTGAACGCGAAATGGCCCCGCGAGCGTAATCCCTGTTCGTAAATCTCGATTTACCGACCATTCGCGGAGGGAAGACGATCCTAGCATGTATTCCAAAACTTATAATGGATTGTCCCCAGGGAGGAGCACCATGTAAAAAATATCGGCTTGGCGAATTGAATTCGAGGGGAAAGAGTTGGCTGTTTCCATGTGTTCTCATTGTTTATACCAGTAAAGCCAATTAATATAAATATTTAGCTTGATATTCGATACAATCAGAATTAATTGTAGTTATTTCTAGGAATATTAGCTCCGACCAATGGAGTAATTATGATTGTAGTGAAGTGCCTAATTCATTAGTGATAATGAAACACTTCATTATTAAAAACTCGCTCAATGATGGCTTGTATTTTTAAGTTATCACTCTGTCTCGAAAATGTGGAACGCTATATAAACTGCCTTTCTTCGATGTTAAAAATATGAAAAGTGATGTACCTATATCAGTTCAGACTTGAAATGACAAAGGCAATTCAATAAACCATGGTAATATTAAAAACTGTAGATGAAAACAAAAGAATGACATTATCGCTATTGTAATCTCAGCGTGAAGTTGCTTACGGTGATATAATGAGACAGACTGAGTTTATGGCCCCTAATTGGTCCTATTTTTGTGTGGACTATTACATTGTTTGATAAACTTTTTTATCAAAGCGGATTCGGCTACATTGAAAGTTTATAAAGACACTGGAGTTAGGTTATCTGTATACGTATTACTATTATCTACTATTGGATCTATTCATACTCTTTATCTGGACTAGAATTTCCCTGCCTTCTTTGTGCCAATTCCAAATTTAGTAAATTCTCAAGAAAAAAAAATTATAATTTATAAATTAAAAACAACAGTTTGCAATTCTGCAATCTTCTTCGGTTATCAGGAACTGTTTTTCCTTGCGTATATCGAAAATAATCAAGTAGTGTGCTCACCAAACTTACAATCAAATATGCATTCCATTCTTCGTAAATCGAAGAGTAATGTATTTACAATAATAAGATATCAAATCTGGGTGAAAAATCACTGGACATAATTTGAATCTCAGCGAACCTACTGACGTAAATTTATCGGAGGTACGTTAATCGATGGGCTATCAAGATCCTGAGACTTTAGTGCATGTGCGAATACGTTGGCGGCCCTTCGGGCTTACGAACCGATTACGAGAAAATTACATTTATTACGACGAAATAACCGGGAATCATATGACGATATAGGGGCGTGGAATGTGGCTATTATAATTGGTCATAAAGCTTTTATATACCCAATGATACAGTAATGACGGGAGGAATGAAAACATTGTTTACAATGACTCGCGTAATGATCGTCTATTCTATTCAAAGTAGGTCGCAATGAGTTTTGCATTAATTTTCATCAAAATATTCATAATTATCATTTAACGATTCCTTCCATTACCCACGTCCCAACCCGAAGAGTAGAAGTGATTACCATTCGGAAATGAATTATACAATTTCGTATTTTTTTCCCAAGACTTTCATATTTCCGAGTGAAATTAAGTTATTAATTTTTTTATGTTTCTGGACGGTTGAAATCTCCCTGAAGCTTTTGGTTTCATTGATTTATTAAATGAATTCGCGGAATTTGACCAGACTCCAGATTTTAAGATTTAAATAAGTTACCAGTTTTCTTTGCTGTAACATCTCAATTACCTGATATATTTGGATTTTTCCTTTTCTTTGCAAAGAGATTGATAATTGCTTTTTGTATTAAATCTGTATAATTTTATATTGAACCGGACATATTGATTTTCACCTAAAAACCCGAATAAAATAGTGATTTTTCGTAATTTTTTTTCCATTCTGTGTTAATTGCAGATTCTATAGAATGTGATATTTGATTTTTTGGAAGATTGATAATTTATACTGTCTGCAAAAGATTGACAATCGTTGAATACGAAACGAACTCACTTATGTTCAATTTTTATATAAGAGGATTAAAATTTTCTGGACGGTTCAATCTCAAGTATAATGGAAAGTGAACCGCACTGTTTCCCAGTACTTCTGATAGCAATATTTGGCCAACATTGGCGAGGCAGTCGTATCAAAAGCCAAAAGTCACTGAAAAAACTTATTTACTATATTTATACATTTGTGTAGTAGAAATAAGCCGATTTACTTACCTCGATATCAGAACATCTAACAAGATCCTGAGGTAGTCCAGAATATAATCTCAATGTTTGCAGCAGACCCTTCAAAGAAACAGCGATAAAATAATAAAATATTGCATTGCTAATAGGATTATGCATTTTCCTCACGAATGGAGTCTCGCTTTTCACCCTATTTTGTATCTATACATTCATCGCGTCTTCAGTCTGCTGGAGTGAAAAAAATAAATAACTGTCCCAGCTTCAATTAGTTCCGAGATTACTGTTTGATAAATTGCAGACTGTACAGAATTTTTAATCTCTCTCGGGAAACTCTTAGCAACCTGTCGAAGGATTTTCCCGATAATTTATTAACTTTATCACTGCTATCAATTTCAATTGTCGAGTAACAATGAATGCCGGTCTTCACCATAGCATAACTTTGTATTTTCAACGACAGAAAACTTTCATGAGTTTACTGATATTGGTTCGGGAGATTTTCTTGAGATTTATTATTTCTGTCTTAGACATTGATCCAATTCCCGGCTGATGCAACTGATCGGCGTATCGAACGGGACGTAACTGCATGATGGTAAAGGTCTCTTTCGATGAGAAGGCACACACGATGCACTGCCCAAGGGTGGGGGTCGGTTTGGGCCAAATGTTCGAACCGATTGAAGGCCTACGCAATCAGAGATTTTTAAACATTCACCGTTTAAAGCAATCGTCCAAGAACTTTATCAAATACCAAACCACTAACTTTACGATGAAATTCCCACAATTGTTATGGTTATAAAAGTATGCTAGAAAATACTTGGACCGCTTGCATCTCAGTTTAATCATATTTTATATATAACTCGTTGCAACAGGCCACTTCAAAAGACTGAAACGCACCAAAGGGCGCGGCCGGAAGGAACTCATCGTTTGATATCGTTTTTCATATTATTAAAATTCCACATTTTCTTATTTAAGTGTTTGCCCATAAATTATTGATATAATCTTGTCAACCTCAGTTAAATATTGTATGAAAAGTGTAATAAGCGACACATGAAATCATTTCTCTTTTTTTGGTCCAGCAAAATTAAATGAATTCACTCGCATTTGCTGATCTTTGTGGCGAGTTTAAATTTCCATAATTTCGCGCGTCATCAATTATTTCATGATGACTGAAATTATGGATTTTGAATTGATGGAATATCTGAAAATTACGAAATCATCTTTGTGATGTTCGAAATTACGAAAATATTTAGGTTCCGAAATTACCGAAATCGGTATAAAATCACCCACAATGGATAATTAATTTTGGTATCACTCCCTGCAATCCTTTGAATGCACGATTTTATTGAAATCTTCAGTTGAATCTACTCGATAGAAGCCTCATCAAAGTGATCTCGTGACCGGCTCTTCATTGGCAATGATTATTCTTGTCTCCATGCTGTTAATCAAGGCAAAGATCAATGGATACTAGAGAGCTAATTACGATGCTGATCAAATAGTTATCGGGTCCCAATCGCTCAATTATTTGAGCTCTATCAGGCTCTGAGAGGTAAAATACCCGTCAAACATGGTCATGAGTAGCTCCGAACGTCAGCCATCATAAGATCATCTTCAAAATCACGGTGAAATGATCAAAGAATGATAATTTATGTCCCAAGGCAATGAAAGCATTTTTAACGGTTGTGATTTTATAATCATCCTCACCAGATTATTCTCCCAAACCTGGAAAAACTACATGTCTTGAGAATTATACATTTTTTATATTAAACTGGCATATTTTATTTAAGAAAATTGTATAAAATGGAAATTTACATATCTCCCATATTCTTTTCGGATCAATTTTATGTATATGTAAGATATATTAAATTATGTATATATTTTTTCATGTGGGCTATTACTGTCCTATAGCATATAATATTTTATGATCGCGTGATATAAAATATTTTAGAATGTTTAAAGCATTGACTTGCTGAAATTTTGGAAATAATTTTTTTGCGACCTGATACACATGAAAAAAGTGTTAACATTGGCTCCACATCATCCAAATGAAAAGAAACAAGGAGCAATATGTAAAAAAATGGTATTAGTTTTTGAAAATTTCTATTACGTTTTAGCCGTTTTTACGTTTTAGATATTGGGCATTTTAAACTACGAGCAGCGAACTTACATCGGATTCCACTTTATGTCCAAATTAAAATTAATTCGAATTCCTGATGGGCAACGATGAACTCTGATCCTTGAAAACATTTCGGTAGTTTCAATACCACTCATTTCAGGACAATTCGACTTCGATATTGGGAAATTCAGGCACTTTTTGGGGTTTTATACTGAACTGTCAGCAAGCGTCATTCACTCCGGACTTGGATTTCTAGAAATTGCTCCATATTGGTTGTGAAATTGGGATGTTTAATTATATAATCAGCTCGGTATCACGTTTCCAGGCATTTGAGCTACAGGTTTGTTGTATATCCGTTTAATCACCGAGTGATTAAAACCTGTAAAGGAAATTTTGTGGTGTTGCCATTCGAGCTGATATAGGTTTTAATTAAAATGTACTGCTAATGCAACAGGCGAATTTCCATGTCGACTCCAATTGTGAGTCGGATGTGCAATACATGAAGTTATGATATATAGTGAAACATTGGCTTGCACGCCTGTAAATGGCCAACGGGATTGAACTGGGTAGTCATATTGGATCCTAAGTTCTCCTTTGGAGTAGGTCCTGCTGCTAGAGTTGCCAGAGTTATGATTTCTGATTCTGCTACTCCTTGCACGTGTTGAAGTCACACGTATTGTCGTGGAGGAGGAAGATTATAATAAGCTGCGTGGTCTCCTCTCTTTTTTCCTCTATTGTTACCTGTTCTCCCAATTTTCCTGGGTATATACTGTATTGGATGAGTGAGATCAAGTCAGATATAGCAAGTACGGAATTGATGTATGTATAATATTAACGATAAGAAGAGAGTGAGTGGCAGTTGACATTATCTGTGTATTGTCCAGTTATGGATAGAGGTCTGATTCATTAATTGTTGGAAGTTTATTCACTGTGCATTATATTATTCAAAGTAACTCGCTAGTAGAAATGCAAATTCTAATACATTGAGCGAAAATACTTATATCTATAATACTCTGATGCATTATTTTAAAAAATAGTGTTGAATTTTTTTAAAAATCTTATCTTTCTTAATAATCACTCACTGACTTATTGCAGATCTAAAAGCAGAAAGTTATATCCACCACTATAGGTACCCTTTTGCCTTCAGGGAATCTACCAAACTAAACCGAAAACGGAATATATGAAATTTAACTCACTAGAATTGGACACTTCTCGGGTGTCCATTCAGATTTATTCCTTTATTTTATATTTCATCCTTTTTTCTCTTTGTAGAAAAGTTAAAAAAATTACAATTTATTTTGTCAGCTACGCGTAGTAGTTTTCAAGAAATCGGCAGCTTTCTGCCAAAAATTTCCAAAAAGGGCTCTAAAAGTCACTAAACGGCTTAAAATATCCTGGAAGTGATGCCAGAAGGGCCCAAAAACGAAAGTAGAAACCCCTAGAACCCCCTCGGCTCTTAGAAACCCGAAAAAAGGACGATAACGGGCTTAAAAGTTGAAAAAACGCGAAAAAGCCCGAAAAAGGGCCAAAAAAGGCCAAAAAAGGCCGAAAAAGGGCCACAGGCTCACCTTCCTCCAAAAAAATCGAGATTCCGGCTTCTACGGTCGGCCAGATGGCCAGCCAGTCATCTGTCTGGCCCGAAAGGTCGAAATGTCGAAAAATCAAAGGCCCCCCCCTTTCCATTTTCGTGATTTTCATCA
>JAPYZN010000044.1:0-66245 GCA_030522865.1 Psyttalia lounsburyi
GGGGGGGGGGGGGGGGGGGGGGGGGGGGGGGGGGAATTTTCAGGTTCTATCCATACTCACTGGAGTTCCAGCAAACCCGACAGTGATCTGATTCATCTTAGATAATTTTTATTGGCCTTTGTCCATTTAATCGATACCATCTGGTCAATTCCTACCACTACCATGTACGATTCCATTTCGCCATTGAACCGGAAATAGGAAAACTTATATCAGTAGCTTTTTTTTAAGCGCAAAGGAAGAGATGCAGAGCGCTTATAAACATTTTGCGCCACGGCGGACGCAAAGTACGCGTTTCTTTCTCGCTTCGCATTCTTCCCACCGGAAGTAAAATAAATGACCCTTACCGACGTGCTTGCCACCCTTCCCTTCGTGTGATTGCAAGTGGGCACGGCTCTGTTATTTTGCTTCCCTTTATAGAAAGTACACGATTTCGTGTCTCGAATTTTTGTTGTTTTTGAGGATCCTCAAAATGACATTAGTATATTTCTAACCCGGGGATGTAACATAAAAGACCCTTGCCCACGAGCAGAATTATCAGGCGAGCTGAAGGGACTGAAGGTCTTTTATTTCCCGCGCAGCGGGAGGGAAATGTAGCTTTGCTCCCGCCGGGACGAAAAACTTACTTTCCTCCCTTCATGCCCAAAAAAACAAACATAATCGCTTAGTTATGACGGAAAATACAATACGCATCTAGAAAGGACAACAGGATATTCAAACCCGCGGGTCAAGTATACTATCGGAGGCGCAGCCGAGTGTAGTATAATATATACCCACACACTTTGGCGAAAAATAATGGAAGTTTATGAGAATTGTCCAACAAATTCAACAGACAATGAACCTCCCTAATCAAGACCATAAATAGCTGCCTCTATATATTATTAAGATGCGTATGCAATGTAACCTTGCTCAAAACCATATCGCCTATCTCGATTAGCTGGGCATTGCTTTCCTTGTGAGGGGCGTGATGATTTTTATCGCAGGATATAAATAAAAAGATTAACTTCCCCAGTCACGTGCACATTAAAGGTAAACTGTAGTGCAATGGCTGTCCTCATTTCTTTATATATATTTGATTTTTTTCTATCGAGGGATTGTACATCGCTATAGTTTTAAAAGACAATACAAAAAATAATTCTAAAGATCATCATACATACTCAGTGCCAATTTTTCTCATGATAAATTATCTGTTTTTTCTCGATCTTAATTTGAATTTTTCTACACTCAAGAACTCATGCAAAGTTCATTGCGATCATTTCAAACCGATTCGTGTTCCTTTATTTAAAATTCAAGAACAATGTTAGCCGAATTTTTGTTTTTTTTTATTATTTGCAGAGCGACGTAAAATGGCAATTGATTTCAAAATTATCTGTCCCATAAAAACATCGCCAGTATTTTCAGACACTAATTGAAATCCAATAAATTTTCTAGTGAATGCGGCAAGTTCTCTTGTGAATTTATTCCGTACATGAATATCCTCCATTGTGATAGTTATAATGACAACTCTGTTTCAGGTCAATTTGTCTGGACGGTTTTACACTGTTTTATGAGTCAGATGTCCGTGGGATTTTCGCTGTTTAATTTCATAAGTAGCTAGGAACGGTAGGAAGAATGGCAGATCGAAAATGTCTGGTCTGTACACATCAATGACATACGGACTTATCCTTTATCGAAAAAGAAACGAGGCAAAAAATCGAATTGAAAAATTGTCAATTTGTAATATCTCGAATGAGAACAACATTCAGAGGGAATACTGAAAAATTTCAATAGAAAACTCCCGAGTAATTTTTACGGAATTACTTCAAAAACTATACAATAATTCACAATAATATGAATCAATAATAAAAATGTCTTATTATTTTTAACATGAAATTTTTATGTATTTTGTTATTGAGGAATCCAGAAATTCTAAAGTATTAAATAAAAGTAAATTTGCAGTTGGTTATGGTAATGAACAGTATAAAATATTTTGACAATTCAGGCAATAATTTTCTCGAATTCTCAAGTCGCTAAAATTTCAGTGGAAGGTGAAGTTTCATTTTTGCAGTGAATTTGAGAATTTTACATGTTACTGAAATAGAAACAATAATCTAACATGACAAATACCAGTATCCTTAGTTTTCATATTGAATACGATATTTCAAGATATGATCAAATTGAATTCCAATTGACACCTTGAAAATTCAGAAGAAATACCTAATTGCTCAGTTGTCAAGAAATTTATAAAAATCTAGGCACACAATAGTTAGACCTCTACGGCAGGAAATATTGCGCAATTCGTGGAACAGAAAAAAATAACAACAAAAACTTCTAAAAATTATTACATTTGGAAATTCGCAAATTTCTTACCTAGTAATTAACAATATTTGGATTCAATTCATGTGATGAATTCAAATACCTAGTTTCCATTTCTCGTACGCAGTGCTGTGAGAAATAATATAAATAATTAATTTTATGAAATAAGGGATTAGACAGAAAAGCGCTCGATAAATCAACGATTGCGCTAATTTTTTAATTGAAATTTAGCTGCATAGGATCAATCTTGACAGCATTGGAATTAACAGAAGATAAGTAACCGACAGGTGAACTGTTATCGACCGTCGTCAGAACCAGCCGATATATTGGAATATCCCAGAATAAGGCCATGATTGCCTTACAGTTGAGTATTTTAGCAGATAGAGGGCAGTCTGTCCGTAATAATTATCCTAGAATAACGTTCAACTGGGCAATCACGCTCGTAATATCCATCAATAACGATATAACTTAAAAAATCGAGTTAATGCACTTGAATAATTACCTCCATTGGTAATTAGGATGTCATCGTTATTAATTGGCCATTAACGGGGCGTCAACGGAGCGTACCACTTAAACTCAGCGTTACTGCTATCTGAGAAACCGCAGTCATTTTGCAGCTGAACATGATTAAATTTTTTCGTTGCAAACTCGTTTTTATGTATAGTTATGAACACTTATCCAATAAGCGCAGTCGAGATAATAATAGGAATTCCGGATACCGATAGTGTGGTAGGCTCAAAAAATTATTTGCACTCAATTTTAGCATTTAGAGAACATAATTATTGATAAACTTCCCTCCATAAGAAATATATCCGTCTCGTGTCAATAATCCTTCTCTTGAGCCAAACAATGGATTGTTGTTGAAAGGCAACAATTATTTTGGTTTAAAATTTTTTAATTTAAATCTACTCAATTCAGTAGAAAATTTGGCTATACAGATAGCAAAATAGCAAACAAAATCCTTATCATATCCTTTTTAATAAATCAAGATGAGAGCTATAAAAAAATTATTTACAATTTCCAAACTCGAAAAGTTCATAGAGCGTTCACTTTTTGTCTAATTTTTAAATTATAGTTCTCTTCATGCGCACAACACTCGCTTCAGAATCCGTTTGTTTATCGCTGAATGCAGGATCAAACGACAAAATCGATCAACTGCGACTGCGTACATGTCCTAAATAGTTGAGTGACTTACTAAAATATAATTTCATTGATTAACCATTTAATGAGGACATTAACCGAATACATGTTTCATAAGTAACAGCAGTCGTGAGCTCACTATCTTTGGTATGGAAATGAGTTAATAACGAAAAATAAATTCAAGATTTACTGCGTAAAGGCGGGCAGGTGATACCCGCATCTCTTGTGGCCGCTGTTGGAGAAGCGCGATCACCAAAAGGGGTGGGCGCGAGGAGCACTAACGAACTCGACCTCATCGACGATTTCTTTCCTCTTCAGCAGAGACGCGTGTCCCTGCATTTATTTTTTAGTTTTATTCTGTGCAAACTCGTGCGCCTCGTTTTCTTTTTCTCCCCTCCTCCTTTTTGATGGAATACGCGTGCACCATTGCCATATAGAGACTCTAGATCGATGATTCGTTTGAGTAAGAGAGCCGAGGATGAGTAAAAGAGAGTGGAAAAATTCATCTGGACCTTTTTGCCGCACAACATCAAAGGGTATTTATAACCCCGTCGATAACCCCGATGCGTGCAGATCTCCAAGATTACAAGAAACCACCATGTAAATTGATCAATGATGACAATGCAGTTATTCACACCTGCAGTACTGCCCAGGCTAACGAATTGACCAACGAAAAAGTGTAAAAAAGTGAATTTGTTGCGCTTTATTCTGTCGGTTAGTAAATGTGATGATTTTCCGTTTGCGCCGTTGATACATATTCACTTCTTTTCATTGTCGCACTAGCGGATCGCGTGCGGAAGAAAAATATAAGGGGGGGCTCAGGCGTGAAAATCTTGGTGTTGAATATGGGAGAAAGCCTTGGTTTATACCGTATTCGACGAAATAATCAAATGAATAGAAGAATGAGATATAGACGGGCAGTATGGCTCGGATGCAATGCAGGGGAAGAATCGTCTTCAGCGGTGCAAAAATATTACACCAGGTGTCGAGAAGAAAAATTGCGTCTCCCTACGCCCGCCGCTGAATTTTTTCTTCTCTTGAACTTCACTCACCCCTCACCCCTCCACTCCCTTTTCATTTCGCCCGTTCCCAAAAATACCCAACGTTTCTTCATAACACAACAATGCACCTATGAATGATCGGGGGGCGCGTTTCATTTTCGTTGCTGTGAAATTGTTGGCAATCCGTCGATTGATCTAGTTACATGGTTAACCCGGGACAATTGGGTAATAAAACATGAGAAGGGTTTGAAAATTTGTTCTGCGTGTAGAATTTTATTTCCTGCTAATCTCGTTTATCTGAGTTGGGGCAATAATCAGACGAAAATTCGGTTGAGAGAAATGCTATTCGGCGGATCCCATGGCAATATTTTTCCCAATTTCGTTGATTTTTCCCCATTTTAATTTTCGAACTTTTTTACAATTTTAATATTTTCAAACATTCTGATTACAAAGCATATCGTCAAGTCCAAGTGTCGAGAATTATCAGGATTTCTCAATTTGACAAGTAGAAAATTTTCACTCACTTATTCTCATTAAGTAAAGCCAGGTTAGACTAAAACCAACCATCTTGGTCGGATTTTGTGCGTCGAATAGATATTTTAGGTCTCTAACCGATCATCTCTCCAATAATCAGGCAAATTTTTCGAGTCTAAGCGGAACCGCCGAGGTTTTTGTTTGACGAAGATAAACATCAACACATTTAAAAACTCTGAATGAGGAAAAAACTTTTTTTTTTGATTCATCAAACTCAGGAACCAGTATAATACCCCCAAAACACAATATTACCCTCATCTTTGCAGTCGAACCCGCTCTTTTCTGCGGTTTCCACCGTTAAAATCATTACGTGTTCACCAACTGTTACTTCTTAAGAATTTCGTGCAGTCCCGTTTATCGTCACGCAAAGCCCTCCAAAAAGGAGAGGTAAGAAAAAAAAATCAAGAAACTAGCAGTTGGCCAAAGACGGCAACGTCGTCGAGCGGAATAAGACTAAATAAACAAATAAATAAGTGGGGATGATCATTACGTTTTCCCATTTTTTTTCCTTCCGTTCTTTCATCCGTAAGATTCTTCTCAACAGCATGAGGTAAGTAAATCTCGGCAATTTGTGTTGTGTACAAATTGGCTAGACGTGTTAAACTGTAAGCCCACTGAAGGACCAGGTAAATCGTTACACGTTTGAATTTATTTTCCCCATTGAATAATGAAGTAAGTACACAACAAATAACGTACGAGAGACATGGGAATAGAAGAGAAAAGCCCTCACCTCTCATGGGGATGCATCTGACACAGGTGCGGGGACCCACAATAATTGTCAGGATTTCAATTCCCACGTGCCCCCTTGAAAGCATACCTACTCCACTTTGACGTTGTAGATTGTCGTAAGCTCCTTTCTTCTGTCGCCATTCGTTTTCCTTTATCTCCATCCATAGTTTCTTTTATTACTTTTATTCGTTGGAAAGTGATTTATACCAACACCGTTGCATCAAGGGTACAGTAGACCCACTTTTAACACAGAGAGCAATATCAAACTATGAATATTCATTTGAGAGGGTAGGTCGCAGATTTCGACTCTCCCTCTCGTGAACACGTGCATACTGCAGTGATGTGTGCAAATGGAGAACGAGGAGTAAGAGAGAAATCAGAGAAAAGAAAATAATAATGAATAAAGGAGAGGAATGAACAAGGACTGCAAGGTACGGGTGGGTTAAGGTCTTTCCTTTCGGCAAAGGAAGATCGCGAGTATCTGCAGCTGTCGCTCTCAGCACCTGCCCTCTACGATCAATTCGCCTTGCGTGTCCTCGTGTATGCGCGTTTTACTATACACTGTTATTGTGTATACGTAAGCAGGCTCGTAATCCTTGAATCCTATTGGGTAGAAGAGAGACCACGATTTTGCGTTTTATTTGGCCCGTTGTGGGTCTTCTCGAGACACAAAGAAATGCTCCGTAATGTTTTTGCATTTTAAGGAGGTTTCAGTTTTCATAAATTTCTTTCAACTCTACTGCTCTTACGAACAACAAAATCTCCGTTTTCGTTGTGAATTCGAAATGGTGAAACAAAGGCGATCGGTTGTTTTGGGCTCAAGGGCTCAACTATTTTGGAGTACAGAATGTTGAAATTTGGAATTTGATGAATTGGAAAAATACGTGATGTTGAGCGTCGAATTTCACGCAAGACTTTATTACTTTAACCTCTTTTTTTTATACGCAACGCCGTACACTGCAACGGCTTGGATTTCAAATAGTGCAGGTAGGCTGAATTTTCTACCTGATGCATCCGGCAGGGTATGATGAGGAAGGTTGTCCCGAACAGCCTCAGTGGGACGTAACTCAGAGGATTTATGTGCATTAAGAAATAAGTCTATGGCTCTAATGTAAATAACGCCCAGTTTTTCAGGATACGGCCATGAGGAGTAAAAATGCCCGGACCAACATTATTATATGATCTAGGGAATCGGAGAGCAAAATGCATTTCCGGAGTTCTTATTTGAAATCAAGGGGAGTATTTTGAAACAAAGAATAAACTTTCGACTTAATAGTAGGAATAGTAGAAAAACCGTCTAAGACGGTGGCTTAAATTGCGATGTTTGATTGTTTTTTTCTCAACAAAAACCTTTTTTTTTCGTTTGTTTGTAGTTTCTATAAAACTGTGAATTGTGGGCAACTTTTGAGCTTCTTTAAATTGAAAAGCGGTTAATTTTTTTTACTTGAGGTTTTTCATCAACAGATAATTACAATTATAAACTATTGATGACAATTATCAAGAAGACAGATAATTCCATCTTACGTCTACTGAACCTTTACTATACGCTCATCATCTTTAATTCTTTCACAAATCTAATTATTTGTCAAAATTATATTTTTTTCTCAGTTTATTTCCTAGTGCAGAGTATTTTCCGCAGGATGATTTTTGGAGAGATATATCAATGAAGAAGTACTTCAGCGATGAAAAATTTCTTTTGTCCTGACTCAGCACGCAGGATCGCATAGTTTTTTAGTATTCGACGAATGAGCCTACTCCCTGGTTCTCCCCATCTTTCATTATACATTGGTTACGTGACGGACATTATACATCTATATAATTCGTTCTCCCCTCACTCACCTCCCTCGCCGGCATTTGGGTGTCCCACGCGAATACTTGAGTCCCGCAGTTGTTAAAAACTGCAACCGAAACGATGATGCCACTATTATGGCATGTGTTTCGGTATAAAACTCATGGCCCGGAAATGCAAATCACAAATAAAATCGTAACGATAAATTTTGGCGTCGTTGTCATGTGTTACGAGTATCGTGAGGAAAGCGTTCTATCGTCGCTCGACAACTGTGTGCATGGGGGTAGGAACATGATCTTCCTGTGAAAAAGCTCGAATCATGTATGCATCGTTGTGGGCTTTTTTGACTCATTTTTCTGTTTTATTACAACGATAAATAGATTTAGGAGCGGTTTGAAATTACTACAGCATCCGGTTCTCTCGAACGATTTCAGGCGTAATTTTTGGTATGTCTCTTGAGATTCACTTCACCAGGATTTTATGGAATGGGATTTGAAGCATTGGACTACGCCATATTTGAGGATAAATATGTTCCGATAAAATACCAAGGATTTCAGGAAATTCTGAATGCATAGAAGAGTTCTTGAAATCTTGCCTGTCTGGATGTTTATTTTTCTTCTAATTTTTTATGGCACTGACTTCAAGTCTTCCGGCCGTTATTCCATGTAATGTTTATTTTTGATAACAGCCATTCCGGGAATTACTTATTTTTCAAAGGGAAATTGTCGACTTGAAAAATTAAATCTTCTATAATTCTTCGACTTTGTCTCAGACGCTTTTTCCATGTATCACGCTCAATAGTTGCCTTCGGCTGTTTTTACTTCAAATTAACAAGCATTTATAAACAGATTATTCATTCCTAAACCACATTTTTCACTCAGGTCACCAAATCGCTGGCATTAGGTTGTATTTAATATTCCTAATTAGGGAAAATATTACGCAATTTCGCTATATTCAATATCCCCAAGTCACCAACAATATTACCAAATCGTAGAGAATATAATCAAGTTGGTAATATGTTAAATTGCTAATTCGGATATTAAATTATCAATTCGGTAAAATTCAATTCCCCATTCGACAATATTTTTTTTTCTATTTTTCCCTTTTATTTTTTGCATGACATTTACGTAAAATAAACAGAGATCTTTTGCACTCACTGTAAAGCTTTATGTCTTACGAGATCGATTCCCAAAAAGGAATAAGATTATAATCTTGACTCCAAAGTGGACCCCTTAGCGCATCATCACTCGACTGTACATCGACCTGGAATGAAAAGCCAGCGGTTTTTATTGTTAAATAGCCTCGTGGCGGGTAAAACTGCGCCCGTTATTTGTCACTGTATTTCATATGTATCTGCGATTCCTCAAAACCATTGCCATACGCTCCCATTGAAAAATCTAGATATCCCGGAAAGAGTAAATATGGACAGTGCAAACGGAAGATTGCGAAACGCGATTGACTTTTCAATACGCGATTGACTATATTCAATACATTTGGCGACACGTCTACTTTTATAACAATCAAACCCAGACTGAAGATATTAACATTTATATACTGTGGTTTCTATTCAAAAATATGTGGGATACCTATACCGCACATTCATTCCAACGATGATCAATAGTGCCTGAAACAGCCACGAGTCCAAAGAAAAATATTACGCAATTAATTTTGCAAGTATTCCATAAAGTTTTTTAATGCAAAAACTAAATATCCCCGAAACGGCATTTTAACCAACGATAACGGACTCCGCCGGGCCCCTAAATCCGTGCAGGCACGCGGCTCGCGTCTCTAACATAATGGGTATCCTGATGCACGACAAGAGGAATGGGAGCAGAAGACTTTGGCTTTCTCTTTGAACAAAAAAAGAAAGAAATGAAGAGCGAAGGGAAGATCTTTAAGGAGAGACGAGTGCATCTGCCCCTCTTCGCCTTATACGTTTGGGGCAGTGTATACCTTTGGTTAGGCCCATAGACGAATAAAAATCAAGCCCCGAAAGCATTACCAGCTGGCACGCGTCTCCCTCGGCGCCATTATCATCGAGGTGGATCGCTGGATTCGCGGGCATAAGTAAGGCCATGGGGATTCATCGTGTCTTTTATATCGCACTTACTCGTTCATTCCTCCTCGTTTTTTTTTCAGATTCACCGTGGCCTCACTCGAGCACCTTTGCGCAGAAACCTCATCTCTCTTCTTATTATGGCACACCACCTGCCGTCAGATACAGTTCGCTTCTCTGTCCTCTGTCAGTGTTTTTATTATGAACCCTCAGTGTTTGGCACGCGTAATAATTCCAATGGCAATTGCCAAAGACATGTATATGCAATACATTCCTTTGAAATAACGTAATAGAACGGAAATGGTAGCGAATTCACAGCTATTTGGAATTGTGTTATTGCTGTCGTTTTTCTCTCCGTTTCTTTTCTATGTTGTGATATGTGTATTACGCCTTGTAAACTGAAGAGTTTTCCCTTCTTTCTCACCTGCCTCTCTCGTATTTTTTTCCTCTTCTCTGTACCTCTATTATTATTTTAAAATGGTATATTTATGGTTCGCACGTTGGTCCACACATGCTCGCAGGACAACGGTAGAGATTGTGGTTTTGCGGCGTGAATCTTCGAGATAACAAAAGACACCGTAATAATCATGAACTGTCCTGAAATCTGGCCGGTAACTTCCCCTCAGCCTCACCGAATTGTGATGAAAAGATATTGTGATGAAAAGACATTTACAGTTCAGTTTCAGTTTCAGTAAAAAACAAAGAAATTTGTCATTTTCACGTTTTTCTCCTTTTTTCCCCTCTATGACTAACTCTTAAAATGCACCGCGGACGAAGGGAACTAGCCAAAAAGAACAGCTCCACCCACTTTCGACTGGGTAAATGCACTGATGGGATTGTCGTGCTCCTGCTGAACCGGAATGACCGTCTGCTTTCAGCAATTTTTGCCTCCTGGCCACTGAAAACTGCTGAGCAGGCACACTCGGACCCAGCTATACTCATAACACTTCTGACCACAGCAATTAACGAAACGACCAATTGTTCCTGTTGTTTTATCTGCTATGTTTTTTTTTCTTCTTAAGACAGGTGAGATGGCATCCGGCTGTGGTTGCGGCGTCTATAATGGCATACACCGAAATGCGGCCCTCGCGACTTAATAGCATCTCCTCTCTCCCTCACTGATCCCCTCTCCCGCTCAACAGCGCGTGCCCTTCTTGTATATATCCCCCATCCGGTTAAACCCGATCGTGCGCCGAATCGTTGACATGGCGTCCATTACATTGATAATCGGTATTTGATTTATTACCTCGACTTATCGTCGATATACACCCAGTCCTAATTTCGTATTCGCGAGAGGATCCTGCAATACGAAAATTTCATACTGAATATGTATACGTACGTTTCGGCCACCAATTTTCTAGATAATCTGTCAATCCCGTGAACACATAAACCACAATGAGTCAGTGATTTTTGTTCAAGGTTTAGTATGCAGGTAAAAAGTATAAATACTTAATCGTCAGGGAGTTTTTGTCGTGTGTATCGTAAACGATATTTTTATCAATCCGTTAAAGAGGCACTTTCAGCCATTATGAGAAATACTTTTCTTCAGTGACATAGGTTTTTAGAACGAAAGGAAAATTTGTCACTTGTTCCCAATTCCAAATAAATGGAGTATTAATCCCCCTGGAGGCTCGCGACAACTTGCGATAAGTACCAATTTTGCTAATGGAAAGGACGAAAGATATTCTTCTGCGGTATCAAGTTTAGTTGAATGTATCATTTGAAAAATAATCATTATTTTGTGTAGTAACAATAGTTCTAAACATTATATGTTATCAAAAGAAAAATTCTAACGCAAATCTGCGCAATACTTTCCATCACCAATTATCTAGATTATTTGTCAATTACACAGAGATCTTAACCACATGGCCTCGCATGGATTGGTGTTTTTTCTTTCATAAATTAGTGATTCCTTTTCCTGCACCCTGTGATTTATTACCAATATTCCTCTGGGCACTTCTCATCCTCTTCTTCGAATACTGCTGATTGTCAATCTGTCTAAACGATGGAAATACTTAGAAATCCCAGCAAAGAGTAATTAGGCGAACAGCTGCAAGAAAGAGGATACATCCACATTTCTATGATTTTCAGCTTCTTGGGCAGTGAAAACAAGAGGAAAGAGAGTGATGCTGGGACACAAGTGCGTTCACGGAGATGAAATGTCACCGCGTGTGAGGAGACAAAGTATTGGGAAAAAATGTTAAGTTGGACCTCACAGGTTGTTCGCCACCAAATGGGCGACATTTTGACCAAAAAAGATAAAAATAGAGAATCAAAGTTGAAATTTAGAGAATTGTAGAAAAAAATGTAACTTGCGATAGGATACTCCAGATTTTCAAACATGCTTCATCTTTTTAAACTAGACTTTGTGAATAACTTTGTTATGGGCGGTTTTCAGATTTGAATGATATAATTTCACAGTTATTTTGTTACTTCACTTTTTTAATAGTTCCAATCACAATTTTTATCACTTTGGTGGTCAATAATTTTCAGAGGAAAAATAAAGTGGTTCTAAGTGCAGGTGAATTTGCGGTGGAGCCTTGTCAGAAGCATATACCTAGTCTCTGGGGATCGTGGCGAAGAAAAATAATGAGTAGAATAATACATAAGAAAAATACTTTTTTCATATGGGGGATGATTGATGTCTACTGACGGTCATTCTTCGAGTTCCCATATAAGCTAGTGCCAGCCCAAAGAAAAAGTTTTCAAATATCGAGAAAAATACTCCGAGAAAAAATGTTCCAGTATCGGAAAAATTAAAATTTCACTTCGCGATGACTTAGCCCGTATTTTTATGCATGAATCCATAATTTTAGGGATTCTAGACACTAACTGATTTAAGCACTTTACATTACCTTAAAAATTTCTAATTATCTGACTAAAAATTGGAGGCCGAAATTTCTAATAGAAATTCTCCTAAACTTTGGTGACGAGTGCTCTAACTTCTGAATGCTGTTCCCAGAATTTAAAACACTTGTTTCTGTGATTCGATGAATAATGAGAAGTAGGCCATTTTTGATCTGTTGAATGTTCGATATAGAGAATATTTTATTAATACAAAATTACTTAAATTTTAATACAAATCGTTCCGTTAAAATGCAAAATTGTTTACCTGATGTTCAAGGATTTTGTTTACTGAAAAACTAGTGACATAGTACCGAAAACAGTAGGGACTAGTTCCTGAATATTAATTTTGTTTGTCTCTCCGGATATTGTTTATTTGTTTATTCAAGACAGCAACCAAATATGACCCAGTCCATTCATTGATTGAAAAATCAACCAAACGTAAACGATTAAAATGGTCTGGGTACACAATGTAGATTGGCCGTTACGGTGGGTCTCTCGTAAAATTTGTATATATTTACCAGTATTTTGACAGAACATGAAGGAGAAGAAATTTTCGTCACGTATTTCCACCGGAAATTATGTACAGCATTTCAAGTATGAAGAGAAACTTGTGCATGCAGGATGGCCAGATGATTTTTACTGAATTCATTGAGGTATCGTTAGGAGCGAGCCTTTGATATAATTTTTAGTCATCTCGGTCAACTCCTTATCAGGATCTTGAGCTTTAAATTCTCAGATAGTATTAAAAATGAAGACCTGAAGTTGACAGCGTTACATATAAGACATCAACATCCTACATTTCTTGTTTATCAAAAACTTCTTTGCGATTTTTGATAATTATCAAAGTGGTCGTACGGATTTTCTTATCTGGCCTTTGTTTGTAAAGATTATTAATCACATTTTTTAGCCTAAGAAATTTTCACAGGACGCCAGTTCTATGATAAGAGATGTAGCAGCGGGAATTTCCAAAAAATCTATTCCCATAATAGTGATTATTATTTATTCCTGTAATACAAACCACTTGTTGAAATTAGGAATTCTCCAGCTTCGTGTAAAGAATTACGTTTCTATTTATTCCTTCTTAATATTTCACCACCGAGACATTGAAAGAGTAGCTTTTATCGCTTTTAAGACATTACGACAAAAGTATTCTAGAACAATGTAATTATAATTGCACAAGCCTGAAAAACTAATGTTGCCAGGTGTACTTGAAATAACATGAATTATTAATCAATATTTCGACTTTTCTTCATGCATTTGAGTCAAAAACGTGAAAACTCAAAATATCAAAAAATGTGGACTATCGTTAGTACAGAATTGTAATCATTTTAGTGTAAAGTTAATTCACGTTAAAATCAGTAGTGTAATTGATCGGAGAACCCCAAAGAAAAAATGAGACACGAAATAGGCTGTCATTTATCACTCTAATCTATTAGAAATAAATAAATAAAAAATCAGCCTGCGCTAGCGACCCTCCATTTTTTTTTACCCTATCGATAAGCCACAGTGAAGCTGGCTGGTCCAATTATGAGGACATGGTGACAGCTGGGAAGGATGTGGAAAAAGTTTCTTCTCACAGCATTGGTACGGCCTTTCTCTGGTTCCACTTGAGAGTCCCTCGAACTGATATTATCCTTCGACAGGTCACAGGAGATTATTTTTCCTTGAACGCTTGTAACAACTAACGAAACCAATAGAGTTTACATAGTGCACTAAGAAAAAATGGATACGATGGAGTGATTGATGGCCTGCGACCCGAGTCCAGACGGTGAAATAATTTTTAACTTGTACGTTTTGTTCGAACTCTTTCTAGAATAAAGACTGATTCGAAGGCCAGGAGCTAATTGGCAATTAAAAATTGTCTATATCCATTCCTATTTCGTTTACTCTTCGGTACATATGGCATTTCACGGAGATACTGCAAACTATAATCACTGTCAATGAATGATTGATTATCGGATATAGTTGGATGAAAAAATATCGCGGCATTGTAACGAACACAAGTTTTGACAAAAAATTAATGAGTGCAGAAGCGATAGTTAAAAGATGCGAGTCATACACTCCAAGAAATACCGCCTTCTCACCATTGACTGTAGAAGCTTAAAGCCTAAAAGTCCGCGCTGCTCCGCCTATGCAACATGAATGTGCAGTAATAAAAATTACGGTTTCCCCGAGAAGTGCTCACAATTTTTGGAAGTGAGAGTCGAAGTTTGAATATTCCTGTAGAATTAAAATCCCATTAAAGTAGCGTTTTTATTAGAATATGGTGATTTAAATAAACAACTACTTTGAATAGTTTTGCACTTTAACAATTATTATTCAAAACTCGATATGACTACAGTCAGGAGGCACTTTATACTACAAGAGGTTACTAAATAGGGAATAGAAGTTCCTAGTGAGGCCCACGGTCAATATAGACTGGGGGCAATAAAATTTCCTCCATTACTCCAACACTTGGTTTTCCCCAATGTTGACCCTCGCTGGTCAACAGATGAACTTTGAAAAAACCCGCACGGAGAAAGTCCGTTCGGGGGACGAGGGAATTTTGTACCTGGGGAAAATTGTGAAATCCGACAGTTTTGATAAACTAACAACATATTGAAAACTATAAAAAAATTTTCGAAAAATTGATCAGACCCGGATTTGTATTTTGCCTGCGAATGGAAGAATTCTAATCCATGGATTTATCTATTTTCACACTATTCCTATTGAATATTCAAACCATTAAACGCCTGATTTTTTAGTATTTTACATGACAAGCAACGAAATTTTTCTGCCAAAGAATGCCATTTGTGTAGATCTCAGGAGAAAATCGTGCTCTTACAGGTCTCTAGCCGTTTCTTCCACTTTCTATGTATAAATAAATATAGCATCCTTTGATGGCGAGCTCCGTGCCAGTAGTATGAAGGGTAGAGAACAAGTAAGCGTTCCTGAGGAGATTTGTAAGAATATAATTACAAGTTTCTAGAAAAAATGTTTTACACTGTAGGCTAAAAAATGACGAAATCATTGATTTAATCGAACACCCGATTTTTCATAACATCGGCTGATGAGGATCGAAATTATCAATTCCGATGGTAGATAATATCCTGTTACGATAGCGATCCAATTTAAAACATACGCTCACAGTGGTAAATGGCCCAATATATGGATTGCGAAGGTAACCTGCAGCTCTTCTACCTGACAGTCACACACTTAGGATCTACTATCGCCCCACACGTGTGGCCAAGATCCAAGGTTGTAGCTGGGTAAATGTTGCCGTGGCTGCCTCACCGTGACCAGATAGAAAGATACAGGTAGAAGAAGACCAACGTATGGCCTTTCAAGAACCCGACACTATCCTTTAGTCCCTCACATTCACTTATTGAAGAGGCCATTAATTTAAATTCAATTCAGAGGAAAATTCAGAATCTGATTGATCCAAGAATATCAAATATCACGGGCAACCATTTACCTGTTGAAATTCTTCCGAAACCTCAAATTCCAACAAATAATAGAACCTCTCCCGAAACTGGCTAAGCCCGAAAGGCCTATCGCTGCCGGTTATGATAGCATATCTTAGAAATATAAATATGTATCAAAAGAGGGACAAGAAGAGAATGGAATTCCTTGGATTTTTTGTTCTGAATGAACCATTTGCTCTAGACACTTGAGAATAATACTCATGGAGATGGAGAGAAGAGAGTAAAGAAGAACGCAAATGAAGGCATTAAAATTGCTCGATATCACAAAAATTAGTGCTGTGTAGTCCATCTGACTCGAAAAAAAGAGAGTAAATAGAAAAAAAGGGCTATTCAACGATCGTCTCCTGAAGTTTGTACAGCTGAACCAGATCATAACGAACGAGGCATTTTTTGTATGTACTGGTGAATGAGAAAAAAAAGGTAACAAAAGAGGTATTCCTATGAACTTTTTCCTTCAGTTGGCTTCGCTCCGTGTGTTGTGTCCCATGAGGATTTAAGCTCCTGATGGCTCTCTGCCAGTATATCTTGAATTGTAATAATAGATATTCTCTCAAAAGAATTCAAGAGTTGCTTCAAAAAGTTATAAAGATTGACGGAATATCCATGAGTGGGTGCAAGTGGGAGACTGAGAGGACGCTTAAGATTTTTTTTAGCATTACAAAGGCAACGAAAGAACGAGAAAAAAAGGGGTTTTATCGCTTGCGTCGCACTCCCCTCTCACTTCCCATTAAAATTCATCCCCATGGAACGACGTCGCAAATTCGTCTCGAACTCACTATTATGTATAGCACAGACATGGAGACAAGTCAGCGTTCCATTCTGTCCCGGAGATGGAAAATAGCTCAACAGCAAGAGGGGCTAAAAACGACGGGCGTTGATCAGAGGAGCCAGAGCAAGGTGAAGAATGTCTAAAATGTGTGAGAATGAGAGGGACACTAAATTGGGCTGTAGGGGTCTAATTTCTTACCCACGGATCGTACTGAACGCCTCCGAAACTTTCCCTCTGAAGTATCAGGGGAAAAACTGTGAAAATTACGTCGAAACTCCTCGACAACCTACAAGGCGACAGATGCACCAACCCTAAGCATCGTCCGTACTACCTCCATTACGGGCTATGTGACGAAAGCAGAGAAAAATGCAAGAACTAGAAAACAAAACTTTCTAGTATTTTGTTTTATTATTCTAAGTGCAAAGTGAGCCGACGAATAAAGTTGCACTGGTAGATTTAATAGTCTACAGTTAGCGGCCAGGTAATCAGAAATCTGTCATTTTCAATGAATTAATTAAAATTAGTTACACTGCTTTTCCAGGGGGTGAAGAATTTAAACATAAAGGTAACGTTTGAATGTAACAATGGACACGTTTTCTGTTAAGAATAAATGTTGTCGAATTTCAGATCAATACATTGGTTTTATTTTCACTAAACAGAAAAATTTTTAGATTCAAGTATATCGTGATTATTCCACAAGTGAACAACGAGAAAATCGGTCGTATGCTGTTCAGAAGCCAAACCTATGAAAAGTTCGTCATTTATTTGAAATGTAACCTGCCCTTTGTACTAGCATAAAATGACGGATCATTGACTGCTGATAAATTGCTTTATCTACAAATAAATGGAGTCTGAGTTGCCCCAACATGTAGATAAAAACTGAGCGAATGCATCGAGTCAAATAGTTGAGGTGACCAAAGACCAATTTTTTGACTGGGATAAATAGTAAGAAACCCGTATACGAGCCGGACCATATCCTCACGGGAGCAACAGTGGATGCAGTGATGTAAAACATTTGAAAATTATTACAGTTAACGGAAATGATTCAATTCCGGTGTGGAATTGTATAAAAATTCTCCCTATTGCAACAAACTCTAGCATAAAGCGAATATTAAGGAAATTGGTTCTATGAAAACATTTCCAACGCAACGAGCGTAACTCAGCCAGTAAACTCTATTATCGTCAATGTTGAAGAAAATGAAAACGAAGAAAAAGAAGATATCCAATACAAGGCAGCAACAATGTAATACTTATTCAATATTATTCATTGTGTCGTGTATTCTCGTTACGCAAGACAACATACAGTCTATCATTACATGATTAAACCTTGTTTATCGTGATGAAACTGAGATAGAGGAAAGAAGCGTAATAGCAGCGTCACTCGCTGTATTATCATCATACATACTCTCCTATTGAATAGGATCTGTACACCGCCTATAGCTAGACTTGTGGTTTACGTGTTTCGTTGACTCTCCAACAAACCATTATTCAAAGTTACAATTTAGTGTTTGATTTTAGTATACTGTCAACCTCCTTTCAAGTGGTAACTAGCAAACTACTCGCTTGCAAAACCAGCGCAAACTCGATTAAATGTCGCCGGCGGAGATTGAGCTAGTCATGTACAAACAATGAGCAACGCACAAACATTTTACCGCTACAATAGTCCTTTACACGACTCGTGCCTCACTATTCCCTCATGTGCGTCAGGGACCAACGCCCCAATAACGCGGGTTGCTCCTCCACAAGTTCACATATAAGAAGGGACTGGCCATGAGTATGAACAGAAAAGGGGAGAGGAAAATTCATTGAGCCACGTGCCGGCTTCGTCCTTCCCTCCCTCGCGTTCACCGACGATGTTGGAGAGACAAAGAAAATAAGTGTAAGTTCAGAAGAGGTTAGACCTAGCTCAACGCGACGAAAAACGACCTTCGATGGATATAAAACTGCGGAGAAAGAGAATAGGGGCTTGGGCCACTGGCCGCTCAAGGGTGGGGTGATTCTTCTCGAAATTTCCCTTTTTTACCTACACGATGGTATATCTCGAAGGGTGAAGAACCACTAGCGAGAGGATGGGGCTATGTCGGTCTCCATGGTGATGCCATCGAACGAGCCCCAAAAAGCCCCACCAACAAAAGCGTCACTCGTGCTACGCAGGGCGGGAAAGTGTCAGCGCGCAAACTCCCTCAAGGTTTTTACAATAAAAGCCCGCGCAAAAATACGGCAAACCGAAGACCTTCAGATTGGTGTCCCACGAGAAGCCCCACCTTATTTTTTTTCAGTTTTACGCGTTTACGGATAAGTTTTATGGGATAAAGACACTCGGGCCGGCTGCAGCCAAGTGTTTTATTCATACTAAATTAACTGATTTGGTAATAATCATAGTCGACAATTTTGCACTTTTTCGCCTGATTCATCTTAAATATATGATTTAAATAAATCTACCTGTATCATCAATTAAATGATCATTGAACACTGAAGAATTTTCAGAAAATTCGAGTAGAATAAAAATTGTATTCTTTTGTCTCCATTTAATCAGCATTTGGCTTTGTCGGAGAAAAAATGTGGGAAGGATAAATAGAGGCCATTTTCTTCATCAGACATTAAATTCATGTTATGTACTCTTTTTTCTCAGTTTTCTAAAAATTTCTGTTAAAATCCTCCAAAAAACGACAAAGTAGTATAAGTAAATTTTCTCAAGTTTTCCCCTCGCATGTAGGAAAATATATTTAAACAGTCTCCAGGACAATCACAGCCAGAGGCCTTGAAAATCCTTAGGAAAATATGATTGCACATCAATCAATAAAATTTTCTCCAGCGGCATTGTTATCATTCTCCTTGAAAACCCGTCAAAACATAATAAGGAAAAAATCGAGAAGAGGGAGAGAGAGAGATAGGCATTTGCCTTGACGGTGCTCAAGGTAAAGCGAAATCAGTAAGTAAGATGGTGTTATGCATTTTATTACTGTAATGGTTAGGTAATATAAAAACTGCAGTTGAGTCTTTTTAAAAATAGGATCTAATGGAATCGAGATTTAATGTCTTCAGCCACAAGTGCTCCGAGATTAAATTCTTACATCCTGAGAATTGAGAATTGAGAGCTAGTCATCGGATCCTACCATAAGTCTTACATACATTATTGCACGAGGTTTTTCTGGGCACTTGAGACTCTTGAGCTGGTTACAAATTTTTCTCGTTCGTTTTTATTCTCGCTCTTCCTCTTTTCCCCATCACACCCGGTGACACGATGAGAAAGAAAAAAAATGCCACTTGTGTATATACTGATGGGATATTTGAACATATGTGCTCCAGTCTGAATAAGCCCCGTAATTGATTGCTATTAATAATTGCACATACTTTGGGAATATTAACATTTATTCTTAATGCTTTTCATCGACACGTGTAAGCTTAAAATACATTCAAGAGGCAATAACGCTATTACCGATATCATTTGATTTCA
Organism: Psyttalia lounsburyi; assembly: GCA_030522865.1. Taxonomy (NCBI): domain Eukaryota; kingdom Metazoa; phylum Arthropoda; class Insecta; order Hymenoptera; family Braconidae; genus Psyttalia; species Psyttalia lounsburyi. Next base: position 20,079 of record JAPYZN010000044.1, read on the forward strand.
TAATTTAATTCCAATTAAGCCCTTAACATTCCGTATACTTAATTCTCGCTCAATTTTTTTAATCACCCGATTGGGAAATTACTCACGAGATTTTAAATATAGAATCATGATATTTTTATCAAGACAGTAAAAATAAATGTCTGAATTTAAAACGTGTTTGTAGACATTTTTTAGACATCGAAAAGTATTTGAATATTATAAAAAATGTGTCTGAATTTCCGTCGAAGGGGTATTCACAAAACCTAGAAATGGCGAACTCACAGACGTATTTCTATTCTATTCAGCCAATTTTTGCTATCTAAATAATTCCAACATAAATAAAAAAAAAATCATAAAAAGCTCGATTTGGAATGTACTTATATGCACACTACTGAAAATTCAAGTCTCAAGTTTAATAAAAAAATATTAACGTATATCAATCCCCTTACTTCAATTAGTTGGGTAAGTCATAGGGCTAAGTGGTTCTCTATTAATACACCAATAATGGAGTCAGTTCATGTTTGGTGGCCAGATACTGCACACAATTTGATTATAATCGTAAGACGTAGATCTACGCTAATTAAGATTGCACTCACCCCTCTGCTAAATACGTTCGACAGACACATTCGAACGATCGATTCTCTAACATGAAACACCGCAAGTGGAGAATCCTCCAGGAGGAATGGTAAACCATGTGTTCAAGGAACACCCATGTATCCTAGTCGTTTATTTATTGTCTAAAATAAGGCAGTTTGCCTTGTGGCTTAAATTCAAGTACATCTTTATTTTGTCCACAATAATTAATTTCCTAATTTCCGAAGACCGAGCGTCCAACTGAAAATTAACCTCAACTTAAGACATTGGTTCAAAATCCTTTAAGTTCACATAGACTTCATGCCTGCAAACGCTTAATATAGCTGTGTGTAATACTGACGTGCCGACGAATGCAAAACTCAGACTTATTAACTCAAATGGTGAGGATCATGGCCATCGCGCACGTGTAGGGCACCTGTCGCTTCTTCAACGGCGCTATATAGTAGTGAAGTGGAGCGAAAAAACAACAAAGAGAAAGAAAGAGTTTCGAGGTGTGAAAGGAAAAAAAGGTGGAAATAAGTGGGAGTAAGAGGAGAAGACAAATGAGAAAATACGGAGAGTGGATAACATAATCTGTACGATATTTTCAGTTTCCTCCTTCTTAAATAGATAATAATTATAATTCCATGCACAGGCAGAATATATAAATGATGATTATTCATTAGTCATGAGCCGAGGACACTCTAGTGGACCCGCAGGTTGGCCTACACACGTGTCACCCATACGGTCGTGGAAAAAAATCGTAAAAGCAGATTTCGTTGCCTTTATTTCCTTCTGTATTTTGATGCCATACGTGTATGACACGGCACGCTTGACAGTTGTAGCTGAATGAAACTCAAGCACTGTTGAAGTTGGTCGTGTGGGAATCTTCACCGGAAAAAAATTGACAGGAGGATTTAGATTGCCTTCATTTTACGATCTTCCTATATTTCATTGGTTTTCATCTGTTTTACTTAACAAAAAAGCAGGGTCCTATTCCGGAAGTTTATTCCAGACTATAAAAACAGACTCACTTAATGTGCCGTCTGTTTGAGCTTGCAATTATACAGTGAGGGAAAAAGCGGCTTTGGACAAGTTAAGGAGATTAATTTGATAAAATGAAACCCTCGCGTGTCCATTTTTTAAATCTCAAAGTGTAATAAATAATTTTATTCTCATGCTGAGAGAATATAGTTTTTTAGTTCTTATAGTTTTTTAAGAGGAGATTCTTTTGTTCTTTTCAAGCATTAATTGTTAAGTGATTCCAACAATTAAAGAACAAAAAAGAACAAAAAAGAACAAAACAAAACTGGACTGAACACCCAATGAACATTGGCGAATTTTAGCAACGAAATGATCTTTGGGATAAGATTAGTAACATGGATAATAATAATAATTTTCCCCTCATAAAAATCAATATGTTCTTCTCGCCAACTTCATCTCGTCATTCTCCCTATTTATGATGAGTTTCTATTTTTCTTTCTTTCCTTTTTTATTTGCTGTGCAGGCCGCCCAGCGCCTTGGAGGGAGCTTTACACAGGGATAAGACCGGATGCAGTTATCAAGGTTGGAGGGCTGATAAAAATGATACGGTACGTCGGTAAATCCAAATCTTGCACTATCCCAAAGGGGAGATTTCTCAGAGATTTCTTCACATTTGTTATCTGTATTTGAAGTACCCACCGGACGTTGTCGCTATATTGGTACCGTCCCATCGAGAAATACTCGAAGGTTAATACAAACGAGAAGATCCCCTGCCTCTACTCACTCGAGGTCCCAAGGCCCGGCTCTTTCACAGGTATAACTTTAGTATATACCGTCCATAGGATGATCCTCTCGTTTCATCACCGGATTTTTTTTCACTTTCCCTCCGTCTCAACGAAAAAACCGTTTCGGAATTTTTCAAAGGAAAGTAAAACCCACTTCATCCTTTTATCTCAACCACACACTCCCTCAATTTTCAGTTCTTCATAAACGATAAATTTGTTGATCGTGCATAAAAAACTAACTGTCAATAACCGAAAATCATTGTCATAATTTTGGGCCTTATCTTCTCGGTTGTATAGACCATATTACCCTTGGAGGTGTTTCTCACTTGGGCAGAACCGTCGAAGAGAGAGGAAAGCAAAAAAGGATTGGAGTAATTTTTTTTTTAGTCTGGCGGTCTGATGCAAGATTAAAGGTGGCACAGTGATACTGCTGAAAATAAATGGACTTGATTTGAGTTTGATTACAATTATACGAGATCTGTATATCATTAGTATTAAAATATTGATATGGATATTTAGAAGTATTGATAGCATTGAACTTGGAATAGACTTCATGGATATAGCTGTAGGAGTCGCTGTATGAATGAGACCGTCATTTGTATTCCTGTTCAAATACTTGAGAATAAAATGAACTAACGCATTTGTGATTTTGTTGCTTCGAATAACTCCATATAGGCCAATAAATCTTGCTCCATTAAAATCCTTAAAATCTCCATTTTTTATTATTCTCATCTATGAATTCTTTAACAAGGTCGAAGGATCACCCTGTTTATCCAGTACTAAAGAGGATGGATGAAATATCTGGATTAAATCCCCCAGATATATTTTTTTATTGCAATATACTTACGTGGTGCAGCGGAGGAGGAAGATTGAAATGGATTCTATTTAGGCCTGTCTTACATTCCTGCCTCCCCCAACAAATGCTAGTACATAACATGCGTCATAGTAGTCCCCATTACGCAGAACGGATATTGCCCCTGTCGTCGTCAGAAATTGAAGATAAATTTGCAATAGAATTGAGAAAATTCATAAGTATCGTGAATAAAAAATGTACTTTGAAGTTGTAAAGAAGAGCTTAGCACTCACTAATGCAAACGATAAATCATATTACATCCTCTGTATTTCAACTGTATACTTGCCTTAATCCTGACAGGATAATTTATCGAATCAACTTGTAATTAAAGCCGAATGAACAAGAAGAAAGATAGGAGTTACGCATATGAGTGTATATGAGAAGTGTGTATAAGAGTATCACAGTGGACTTGGTGGCCACTCCGCTATCTAGTCCTTGCGCTACAGGATTTCTCATGCTGAGGTGGTTGACCCGATGGAGAAGCATGAAGGGCAATCTGGAGCAATGCGTTACTTCGCATGTGTGTGGGTGGTTGTCCCTCCCTCTTTATATCGAGCGTGAATGACACACAGTCATTGGTGGTGTGCAAATTATAGACTTGTAACTCGAGATCATCACATTAGTCACAAATTAAACCAATCTAAGTATATAGTTTTATTGAAAATTATTTATTTTCATATCAGAATTAGGAGGCCTGCAAAACAATAGAATCGATTTCAGCTTACGAAAAAAATCATGTCTAAAACTGTTGATAATCTCTAACAATATTTTAATTCATCAAAAAGATCAGGCTACTGCAATTTGACGGCAGATTAAAATGATCAAAATACCCTATTGTGAGGCCATTTCTTATTGCTCAGCTGTGAAATTTCAGCATTGCCATAACCTCTCACCCCCGTTAGTGGACCATTTCTGTATAAGTAAGGCCAAATTATTCAATCTAGAAATAAGCGTAACATGCATTTGAGGTTCATTTGGCAATAGTCTTTTCCAGTAAATCGGACATAGGAGATTCTCGTTAATAGCGCATCGAAGGGGCTGTAGGAGTACTCGCTTCTGAGAAATCTGACCTTTCCAACTGTCCCCTCTCCTGAACCTACGATGACCCAAGTTCTCAGAAGAGGCGAGACGAGCTTAAGAACCAAGTAACTTTTCTTTTTCATGTAAATAGTTCGACCCTCCGTGTTTGCATCCCGAAAAGAGAAAAGTCCGATAAGGCGACTTAGAGTAGTAGGCGGCGTTCAAGATTCTGGGAAGGGAATTAGGGAAAGATGCGCAACTGACAGACGTCCAACTGGGGTAAATCGACCAATAGATGGACTTTTAATTTTATAAAAATTGCCATGTATACTCGTTAAAATAAAAATATTGTTAATGGATTGTAAATAAAAATTCTTATTGAAAACTCAATGTAACAATTTACATTGTAGTATTTCTTCTCGTAATTTTCTGTACAAATGTCGCCAATCTATCTTTTGGACGGTCTATCCATCTATTAGTTGCTTCACAAGAATTTTATCATTTTTCATTATTAGTTATCATTTTATCATGACAATATTCTTCACTGAGGACGGTATGTGCATATTAAATTGGTCCAAGAAAATTTACCACCATTTTATGAGGTTTTCGGTAAATTTAATGAGAATTCAATAAAAATGAAAAAACATCAGAAATTTAGAATTTTTTAGAGAGGAAAATCCCTTGACGCAGCTACGCGCCGGGTAGCCTTCCAACTATTAAGGTGTTTTCTCAATATTCCCAGACAATGTGGGCGGGGTGGGAAACGCAAGAGTATCATCGTTTTCGAGTAGTGGTTCAATCGTGGAACACAAAAATTGTTAATTTCGAGCAATTTCGGTGGGCATTCGTACAATACTAGAATATCATATATTTTTCTCCATTAACAATTTTTTCCATCAATTACAGATGTCAAATTATTTCCAGTGAATAGTAACTGTTAATTATTGAAATTTTATTATACGGCATCAATAGACGCATCATACCTATTGTGGTTTTCAATTGGTAAATGTACTGAATTTTTTCTCACGATGATTACGTAGTTAACATACGTGTGCAATAGATGACATAAATCCTCCAGAAATCAGAAGTTCTCGTATGGTTTCGCAAATAATTATCTCTTGAAAGTGAGAAAAATTGTGGAATTAATATATACTTTGAATTATATGTAGTTTCCAATGCAGATGGTGTTAAAGATTCTTTGGTGCTACTTCCTTTATTATCTATCTCTCTCTACTCAACTGATAGCCAACTAACTCTAAAACAACTTCAGTATCAATCCCAGTTCCATATACGTAAAACAATTTATAACACATATTTCCATAATGAAACCTGAAAAGAGAATAGACAATAAAAAATCCAAGCAAATAAAATCGATAGTACTCGGAGATTGCATGCATTCACCCCTCCATCCCTTCCACTCTTTTATTTCCCAACCCCCATAACTACGGGCCTCAGTACATCGATGTGGAGAGAAAGAAATATCTCTCGTATGCGGTCGGATTTCCGGGATCGTACATTGTATAGGGTCTTCACTCAAATACAAACAGCACCGATCGATTATGGAGTACCGCGGTTGTAAATAAATTAGATCTCGTTAGAGGTAAAGCTTCCTTTCCCACGGAGAAAAATTTCCCAGCTATTGAGCGTATCGATCCTATTCAGAGAATTATAAAAATAAAGTCTTTACAAAATCAGTTTCATTGATTGCGACATTTTTTTACTTGTAATATCAAAAGTTCCTCAAAATTGTCAATGAAGGAGTGATTTTTTTGGTTTGTTTACAATCGACTCCTCGCGAAAGACCTAATAATTTTGAAACTCTCATGTTATTACCTGTAATTTGGCTAAGACAATTGACAATAGAAACATGAAAAGTTTGAATTTGATTATTTTTTCGTTCAAATTACCGCCGATAGAATTGCACTAGGAGGCAAATTTTATATTTCAAAAATGAGAGTCAAGAATATCTCAGTATCGATTCATGATTTATCACTATTTTCTGAATACTACAATTAAATCCAATCTGTCAGTTGCAATCAGTGGTTAACTCGATTCAATAGTTCTTTGTTTCATATGTATAGGTGAAATAAAAATCACCAAAAAATTATCTGTTATAATATTAATTTTTCTGCAAAACTTGGCACTTTTTTTACTTTGCAGGGAAGCTTGCGGCTAATAATATCCTGCATGAGAAATAATCTCGATTGATTTTCTCGATGGGACTCAGTCTGTATTAATCAGAGGGAAACTACAAAAATTGGAGTTCAATATCGGAAAGCGTTGCATATATGTAAGGGTCTGTAAATGTATGGGATGTGGGGGATACGATGGGGCCCAGACCAGTGTCTCGCGAATCCCACCGAAGTGTAAGCGGCGAGGTAGGGGGCCAGGTGCTTCTCACCAGTGGGGGAATAAGAAAGAACCAGTTTTTAGGGACCTTTCGAGCCACTGCAAGTGGGTCTACTGTAGCTTGACAGCACTTTTCAGTTTATGAAGGCGCTATAATTCTTTTCGCACTTTTCGCACTTTTTAGAGAACAAAATACAAAATATTGGTGTCTCGTGTTCAGAATTCTTATCATTAGTCTGAAAATATTCCAATGAACCGGTTTTTATCCGACATCATTATCTATTCTTTCTTTATCCCACTAATTAATGGGAATTTTTTTTTTATTTCTTTCGAATTTATGAAATGAATGGAATCAGCTAAATTGTTCTGATCCAGGGGAATATTACGTCAATTACCTCGACAAGTTCGGGGAAATCTAATCATCCAGTTCGCGTGTTCCTCTCACTCGCTCTTTTATTAGTCTAACAAAACACGTTCTAAGAAACACTGCCTGTGGAAAGAAAAAGTATTATATCTATAGAATTAGCAGACACGCACCGAGCCCTTTGGGCAAGCCCGCCGTAAATTCACGTACGTAGTGCACGCATTTAAAAATATAATCATGCGAGCGATTCAAATAAGTGGGTAAGTAGGCAGGTTAGTACTTAGAATTTTTTATTGTTTTAGGCTCGTTCATTCAAGACTCGTTTATTTACCGAGCTCTACCCTTCAGAGACATTACAAAAATTATGTAAAACTATAAAGAATTGCCGTAAACTACAAAAAAAACTTTAATTTCAAAGAAATTTGGCCATCTTACCTGAAATACCGGCGGGATTTAGGTTGTAGTTATGTAATGGATACATAATCTCATTTACCTTTACATAAATTTACATATGTTGATTCCAATAGAATGTTAAAAGATATCGTGTCAGTTACAGTTAGTGAATCTGTTATTCACAAATTTTTCAAAAATTGAAAATCAGCCAGCTCTTTATAATGACAATTTCTACACAAAGCAACATTTTAAAGAACATAAAGGAAGCATTACACCTCGGCATTTCAAAGAACTTAAAGGAAGAAAACACTCAACTTGGGATGTTGTTCAATTAATATTTTCATCTTTTCAAAAGGAGCGTTTTTTTTCTGACTTGTCATCGAGGAGCTGAGCGTTGTGTCATATCATTAGGCACGAGTATGAGACACATTTAGACGACATCTATGACAAAATTACACTGAAAAATAATTAATTTTATCATTAGTATGCTTTTATTTTTATCAAGAAGCATATAACGTGAAACTTCACGAAGCAAAATATCTTGCAACGAGAAAAAAACTTGCACCAACAAATGTCGCACTTGCTCTGAGTGTGAGTACAATTGATTCATTATGACATCTGAAACAGACCGAAATGGTTGCTGCCGCAAACTATTTTGTATTTATAGTTAGAACATAATCGATTTCCATAATCGATTTCCTGCCATTAATTAATTCGTTTCGTATTTCCGACAAACGAAATCTCTTTTTTTATTGAGGTGAAATTTTTTATATTCTGAAGGATTACTGTGTCAACAATGTACAAATAATAACTATGATGTATAACATCTTACAATAGTATAATATTTTCAGCGAGTACTGCTCTAAGGTTTCGCTAATAATAACTAGACAATTTTTATCAGGTTTGGCCAAAAATTCCTGAGCTTAATATGATGAAAGAACTTTTTTCGCATAATATTTGAATCATTACTTCTCTAGCGCTGGTATCTGGACTTAAGGCTGGATTTAAATTTTCTTCCGCATACCCGCACTTACACCTAAGAGAATCAATGATCCCAATAATCCCAATTGCCGCCAGTCATGATTCTGCTTAAAACTCCCCGCGGAAGTAAGTGAAAGGGATACGAAATGCTTCATGACTAGTGCAAATAGTGGTCACTCTGGCCAACCGATCAGCTTCCTCATTACATACAACCCCTGAATGTGAAGATACCCAGGTAAATTTCAATACAGCATTATTTTGTTCTCGATGCGTTGAACGAAATCCCTTGATGAATGTTTATCTTTCTCATAAGATATTTCGTAAGATATATTGTCTTCGAAAATTTTCAAGCCAATTACTAACTGAGGAAATAGAAAATTGCCCTATTATTTAATTAAAAACAGGTTTCAGTATTCAATAAGTAGAGTGACGAATCAACCAGAAAAACAACATGAGAAAACTGTCAGTGGTTCCCACGAGACTAGGCATGTCTGAAAGAGCTGAGCCAAGGTCAGTTTCATTCTCAGTTCCGTTCTCGGTTACTCCTAAATCAAATATTCAAATTGTCTGTCACCTCAGCCCAAACTGACTCTCCTTATCCATTATAATGGTTGGCATAAACAGATCTTCATCATGAAAGAAACGCCTCAGAGACGCGCGCATGCCGCATGCCGCATGCTGTCGCGCACTGATGTAAGGGCTGCGCATTTTCTTGGACCTTCCACTTTCCATTACGACGGAAAATGGGTATAAAACGCACCGCAATGTTTACTGGAGACAGAACTTTGGAGGAGACCTATTTCATTGTCCCGGATACATTACGGTAGCATAGATTCTCTGTCCCCTCGTAAAAGGATAACAGAACACTTTCTCGAAACTTTCAAACAAATTTCTTACTCAAGGTTATCCATAAGGTTATCCATAAACAGATTGATCTCCTAATTGAACAACTATTCTAACTGCTGTCATAAGTATTAAAAAACCTCCTACTTCTCCAGGCCATTATGGAGTGATTCGGCGCTAAAAATCAGCAAAAAATAAATAAAAATAACTCTCCACTCCTCTTTTAACTGCCAACGTTTCGAGTGGTATATCAACTCCTCGTCAGCGTATCCTTTCTTTATTTTAATCTACTATAGCCAAATTTACATTTTTCTCAAGAGTACCTATTGCTTTTCTATTTTGAGAACATAAACAATAGTTCATGGATTAAAAAAAAAATTTATAATAAGAAAACGAAAAAGAATAACCAAAAAAATTTTAGCTATTACATCAAAAAGAAAACCTTGTAGTGTGTACCCGTCTGAGGTTTCCTATTCTCCAAAACCATCTTATCAGAAATCTCAGAAAACAAATAAAGAATATTCGCTTACGAGAAATAAATAATTTGAAATCAGATAAATTGTCATTTATAGTGTAATTGCGCATTCTGTCATGACCACATTGCATATTTAAGAAGTGGAATTGGACAGAAAGAAAGGCATAATACTTGAACATTGACTGTTGTTCTATACACTCTGAGTGCATTGGCAATACCTTCAATTTTTATTGCAAAAACTATTTTTTTTTAATTCTACGACGCACTCGATTTTTCAAATGAAAGTAGTTAGTGAAAATTTCAATTAACAAACTTGCAGATAAAACATTATCCCTTATCAGCCTCTGCATTAAAACGAGAAATTCATGGTTAATTTAGGGATCAAAAATAAATCTCAAAGAATATGTAAATTTTTTTTTTAATTATTAATATGTGGGCTATTAATAAAGTTGGCGGCTACGTAAATACTCGCACGGATATATATGCTCGTAAATCTTGCATTTTGTATAGGTTTCAAACTATTTTACATAACTTCTAAGCAAAATTAGAAAATCGAAGAAATAAACGATTTCAATGTTTCCATTCGAAAATGAAATTTTTTTGAATACTAATAGAGATCCTCAAAACATTCCGAAGCTAACCAACGCCAATAACAAAGCTAAAAGAAAACGAACAACCAGACTTTTTCCAACGTTCCTGAAATATAACATCTATCCAAATGTTAATGAACGTTGTATTTATTGAATTTGCATTATTGATCTCCATAACTGTCGGGTTTGTAAATTCTGACTTGTATTGAATTGAGTGATAGCTTAGGTTGAATGCTTGGAGTCACTAAATATGGCAGAAAATTGGATTGGGATGAGGTTTAGAATAGAAGTGGCAAGGAAGACCTTGAGAGGACTGATGGTATTATGCACTGGCGTTCATGGGGCGACGATACGCACCCACAATTGTACAATGCTCGGTCTGTATTTCCCCTTCTCACCCTCTCTTCTCTTCTTTTCTCGTTAATTTTGTCGAGCAGTGAAAAAGGCAGGGGTCAGTATTATTTCACTTTCGCCTCCCTCGCTACATTCTTTCTTTTCTTCTCTCCTTTGCACTCTCTCCCACATACTGACCGAGGGAAAACTTTCTGCCAATTTTGCTTCGACCTATTGTGAAAGCATTTTAGAAATATCACAGAGAACAAACAGTACGAGAATTTTTTGTGTCCTTAATGTTTCGATTCAACTACACTTAAAGATTTCCCGAGTGACAATTTGCATTTTCAGGACCAATGGATGCAAGATATATAGTTTTTTTCAATTATTCACTTTTTTGTAAACAAATGCAAGAGTCATACAAACAATGCGAGTAGTCGTAAAATGGGAAGTCCCACTACTCCTCGTTTATTTTATAATTACTACTAAAGTATTCTCAACACTTCAATATGTTTATTACAGCATACAACATTTGTCAACGTCAATATATGATTCCCAGTGAAAAATGTATTCATAATAATGAATAATGAATAATGAAAAACTATATTTTGTGGTATCATGGAACCTAACCACAGCCTCGGAAATGTGAGCGTAGCAGTCTGGACTTTTTAATCCAATGGTAATTATACTGACAACTGAAATCAAAATGTTTTCAAATATTAATATTTCTTACATAATACCTCACTATGCGTCATGACAGTGAAATATTGTAAATAAAACTCCTCCATTCAGAAATGGGAATATTTCTCAAAACGAAAATATATAGTCATGCTGAGAAGACCGAAATCATTGTCTTCACTTCAGGTACCCCGTTGTTCCCCCGCCGCCCTTCTGCTGTAGGCAAGTAAATCACACATTAAGATAATATCCTCAGAGCTTTATGAACCGAGGCGGAGTGCCAGAGAAGCTGAATGTGAAATTATAATTTACAATTCTCTATTAATTATTGGTGAATTGTGGGGGCTCTCATTCAGTACCTTCCGGGTTAATGTATGGTGGACATAGTGCAAGAACTTAATTTCGGATAAAGAAATTGCTAATTTGGGAATACTTAATATTCTTCAGCAGTCTTAGATATTAGTAAATCGGTAATATTTATTTGCCAGTTGTTTATTTAATTTTCCACTTGGCCATATGATATTTTATGAATATGCTAGTAGTTTTCTCAAATGGCTAATTTTGTTTCGAATGCGAAGTTATTTGATATGATCAAATATAATAAGCAGAGTAATCGTAAGCACATGAAATTGTGTTAGATGTAGTTTTTCACATCAAATTGCGAAATTTATCAAGAGTCGCTGTTCTTATCTCCCAGAAATGCACTTAAAAACTCGTTAATTGTATAGTTTTATCGTTAATGTATTATTTCTCCCGTAGATTAAACTTTTCCCAATAATTCAACAAGAGAATGTATTATTTATTACTAAAATAGCAGATATGGTAGATATTTTCAGCCACGAAATACAGTTTTTTCATAATATATATAGTCTCATTTATATTAACATTGGCATAGTTATTTTCAATATCTATCACTCGATATTTGCAGGTATGACCTCCCCTTTTTCTCCCCGGTAGAGTATATTCACTCAGTGGAGAAAGAGGATTGCACTAACAACCGATTTTAGTGTTCGCCGTGCATCGGTTTGAGGTTGCAGAACTTAACTTTACGACTATTTGCCGATGAACTCGGGGTTATTTATACCTGAAACCAACCAAAATTTTCAGTCAGGAATTTACGGTGCGGCATCTATACACAGAAATTCCTAGAAATGAACCACTCATTTACACCATAAATTATATGACAGTATATGTTTTGGAGAAATCCGAAAAATCAAACAGTCCTTTCGCATTTTTTCCCTAGTGTCAAATTAAAATTAATAAACAAAAAAAAACGCCGCCAACTCCTCCGAATGAGGCTTACATTAGACAACCTGATATAATTGTCACTATGACTTTCCTCATTCTTTAATTTGTCATTTTGTTTTATCTGGAAAGTGGAGGAAATTAGTTGTTTTATTTGCAAATTGTGAGTGCAATCCATCGCAGTTATAGTAATATTTGTTAAAATGATTAATATTTTATGACACCAAATGCGAATATAAAAAAGTACACGTTTTCAGTACAAGTGGATACAAAATTGTATATTGTTTTCAAAAAATCACATTTTAAACCCATCATAGATTGGAAAAATCTATTATTAAATACTTCTTTACTACCGGAGTATTTTCATTCGGAATCATTTTATTTATTTTAGTCAGAGGGGCTCATTTGCAAGAGCGATTTTGTCAAACTTGACCTACTTCATGAGTATTAGGTAAAAAATTCATACTGAAGCAATGAAATCCTTACTCCACGAGATTTCTAGAGTCCTATTGTCCTTGATCTTGAATATGCCAATGAACGTTTATGAGACAAGAGTGGGCTGAATTGACACTGAATGTTCCAAATATGAGATAATTACGACGATTTAATTACATAAAAATAAACAACTTTGAGACCTTTGAGAAAAAAAAATACATCGAGTAAACCAATGAGACTCCAGCGCCATGCAGTGCACGATGGGGACGTTCAAGGATAAGTGGCTTGAGTGATTTTTCAGTAGGTTTGCACTTCTTCAGCAGAATACGATGCCAACTCGACCAAAGTATATTCCGAGGATGCACTCGAGTGCAGCCACTCGAATACATACTTACACATCAGATTATTCACTTTTTTTTATCCTTCGCTGTTTATGAATGACGAGAGAACGTTCAAATATGAATTTAAAGTGACGCTCAATTATCTAGGATTCAAGGTGTGCCCAGTATAAGGTAGAAGAACAGATATTTGGGCCTTCAACTTGACAATTAAAATGAACAGAGAGAGGAGTGAAGGGACTAACAGTACAAATGAATCTCTCATACATACATACAGAGGCCCTCGTTTGTGCAGTGATGCAAGTGATCAATTCACTCATCTTTCCCTCTACTTTCATTGAACAAATATGCATTTCAACGGCACCCGCCACAACGTATTTTTGCAGGATTCGTTGACCCCGTCGGTGCGTCTGCGTCTCCAAAAAAAAATCAACTACCAAAAATAAAAAAGACCTTTATCTTTATTATTACTCCGAGGTCTGCACCAGGAACTTCTGGTCCGGTCTCTTTTCTTTATGCTTCATTCTTTATCCTTTATCCTCATGGTCTAGGTAGGCAGACCCCGGGAATAATGTGGGGGGCACACAGAGTTCTGAACTGGTTCCTCTCTCCGTAAGATTCGGGTTCTCCAATCATTCTTCTCGTTTTTTTGTCGTTTTTTTTATTCACTTCAGCTTCCCCCCTTTTTCTCGCGACTTACTTCTTTCTTGCACCCTCTCTTTCCTACCCTTTTTTCCATTTTTTTTCACTGCTCTCTTGGATTCGATAAACGAGTCTAGACCAACACCTGTGTATTGCATTCGCGCCATTTGTTTGGTCGCACAACTGCAGAGCATTCTTCATGGGCAATGGCCAGCAGTCGGGAAGGGGTTTTTTTTTTTGGCAAAGGCTGCAGGGTTTGTACCCAGTACATGGAGCACAGAATAGTCCTTTGTTGATCCGATGCGTATACCTGCATGATGTGTATTTGGCAACGAAATCCCCAAATCTAATCCTCGCCAATGTACATAAATTAAACAATGAGGTAAGCTGAAAGAATAATGTAGCCAAGAAGAATGAAAATAATTATTCGACAGATTGTGATAAGAAATAAAAGAAATCATTCTGATCATTCAAAATGCAGTTGTAATTTACCCCCTGTTGATGAAAATCACAAGCCCTGACCATCAGGATGGCTGGGCGCATCATGTTTTGGTTCGTTAATGCTCTTTTCAATATTTATTGTTGACCATCATTCAAGTCCCGCTCCATATACAACATTTTACGATAATTTTAATATTTTTCTGTAGAAACTGAGAAATTTATCTTTAAGGAAGGTTAAGTGAATTAACAATTAAATTGATCTCAATCTTGTCTGATTGAAAAGCTGATACTTTCAAAAATATATTTGTTGTTATACAATGAGAATAATAACAGACTGGAAGCTTGAACTTGGATCCAATACATTTTGTTTACAAACTTTAGTCTCGACCTGTACATTGAACACACAGCATGGCCCGTCGTTGATCTGCTGAAGCCTACCTTTAGCAACTGAATTTCTACGTCCCTTTTTCGATCCTGCCCAATGAGCACACACGGAAAAATAACCAGAAATCGAGGACGACGTTCGAACGCAAGTAAAATAATGATTCTCCAGTTTCTGACAAGAAATGAAAGAAATCGTTTTGATCACTCAACATGCCGTTGAAATTCACCCCACACTCTCGATGAAAATCGAAGGTCCTGACCATTCGGACGGCAGAGCGAATCATGTCCTTTAACGAAGCGTGGCAGGATGCAGTAGGGATCAAGATCGGGACTGAACTTAATTGGCTAATTAATAAAGGCCCCTAATTACGCTTGTACTCGCGGCGCCGTTTTTAGGCGCTCCCCTCGTTATATGAGCGTGCTGAGTTTCGCTCCGTTGATTATCCTGCATTTCTCTACTACCCTCTCCCTTGCCCCTTCGCCGCCCTACCATTTCTCGGCCCACACACAACGATACATATCTATACGCACACAGTGAGAAACATAATCACGCCTTTGACTTTAAAAACTCATAATCGCGAGGAACGCGAGTTAATTGAGAATACAAATACCCGTTGGTGGAGTAATACGGAGGTATATAAACATCTGAAGAGGTTAAAGAGATTAATTTTCAAGTTGCAAATCATTATGATGATGAATTCAGAATTGTTAAGTAATTGAATTGTCGATAATTCAACGAGGGGATAACGCTTGAAAATTGCCATGCGTTTGATATTCCAAGTAGATGTATCTTATTTTTCGGCATAATTATTACGTCGCGTTATGGCAATTCGTGACTCAGTAACGCTCAAATGCAGTTTTCGTCGTCTCTTTGTGCTTTTTTTTCATTTTTCTCTCTTTCATTCTCTTCCTTCTTCACTTACTCCAGGGCAAAAATTCGTAATTATTACGTTAAATTCCTTGCTCCGGTGATCGCACTGCTCGTCCTCACTATTTATCCGGTATCGTTCCCATAAAAGGCAGGTGGATGAAAAAAATGAGTATAAAGGGCCCAATACGAGATTCATGTGTACGATCGGTTGAGCATTACACTTGCCTCGAATCATAAAGATGTAAGGGCACTTTAAAAGCAACCGTTTTTTCCTTTTTGTTTCATACATTGTGATCATCGATGTTGTACTCTTGTTCTCTTGAGATACAGGGGGAGATTTTGATGAATTCACGATGACAGTCGAGCAAAATCCCTGGCTTCGGTGTCTACGACACAAGGTCGGAGTCATAGATTTTACAGTCCTAGTCGTCTAGAGGTCAATGGGGAAGGCCCTATAGTGCAACTCAATTGCCATGGATATTCTAATAATATTTACTGTCATTTTTTTTCCTCGGTATATTTCATTATATAATTCTTTTTGTACTTTAGTGCTCACTTTTTCAACTCCTGTCGGACATCTCAAACGGAAGAAATGGTAGAAAAAAGGATTCCCCTCTTGACAAGCCTGAAATATACGAGTTTTGTATTTTATTGTGGCGTGCCACGGGCGGGTAATCGAGATTTTTTGTCATGCGAATGGGCCCCATTCAAAAAGCCTTGATTGGGAGCCAATTCATTTTCGACGACTATGTTGCGCCAACGAGAGTAACATTAAATTTCGCGGCTCATTAACATGCACTAGCATGTGCTCTAACGAGCGGACCTTCTATCGACCAATTATTAAATGATTTGAATTTGCCTTTATTTGACACTTTTTTGAATCATCAGTGCGTTTTATGAACTCAACAGATCAAATCGCCCCACAAAACTAGCAGAGGTATTGGCTTCAAGTAATAAAATAGGTAAGTAGGCCCGCTTATTTATTTAGTTCGCTAAATTATTCGGCATTCATCGAATTTTTAGGCCGACTTTGAAATTCAATAAGCGTGGGGAATTTTCAGTAATACTCTCAATACTCAAATATTTGCCAATAAGACTTTTCTAAAATAACAAGTTATTGGAAATTATAGGATCAGGGAAAAGAGAAATAACTTTAAACCCCAAACACGACTATTGAGTTGGGGATGAGCATTTATTTTAATGATCCTCTCGTCACAATTGTAAGGCAATTACTGACCTTCCCCAACAGGGTACTCAAGTACCATGTCTTTGATTTCTATGGTACGTAGACCTTTCCTTTTTACCATTTATTGGGGGACAATTTACTTGTCCATAAATAAGATGTCTTGTACTCTTAATAGCTGAAGGAAAAAATCAGCCAAATTAAATTACCACGCAAAAGATCCGCAATGGTAAACAAATTGAGAATAACACAGCAATATCTACCCCCGCCGACCGATCGAAAGCATTTACACTGACTCATGTGCCCCCATTCTCACCTCGTTGTCCTTCAATTTTGTTTTCTCACCGTGAAACTTCTGTTTCCCTTCGGTCACGGTAGATCGACGTACATCTCCTGCATTCACTGAGCTTTTAATCAGGATTGTAGTGAATTGAACTCAGATGGGAGGAGAAGAGAGAAAGAGAAAAAAAATGTGAACAATCTTTGAGAGTCTCTCCCATCATTACCCAGGAATTTTCCTGCTCCTGTTTTGAATCTTTGGTCCCCAATCGGTATCCGCCCTCTTGAAGAGGGAAAAAGTAAAGAATTAATAAATCTTAACTGTGGGAGAGATTTTTTGTTTCTTCCACTGAGAGGCAGTGTCGGGTATCTTTTCAATCTCCCGCTGCTATTGAGAAATAAAATTACTCATGGTCAGGTGTATGTATTTTTGAAATGTCACTCAATCATCGTCGTCCTTAAGAAGAGATTTCGGTGAATTTTTAACATGTTGGAATCGTCGAGCGAGGATCTCCGTATGGGATCTGAAAAAATGAATTCTCTCATTTATCTAGGTGAAATAATTTCGTAGCGCGTTCCCGGTAAGCCAATACTATTCACACATTATTTGCGTAAATTGTCAATTGTAAATTATCAATTATTGTCGGATAAATAATTTTACATTACCTCGGGATAAATGACGAGGTTGACGAGTGTAGTGAGAACTCTCATCTTTACAGCCGTAAACGTCAGATAAATTTCATGGGTCTTCTGTTTTAGGTATACGAGATAAAAATTACGAAGCTTGGAATTCAATTGATAAGGTATCTGCTTGAAATGGGTAAAAAATGAAAGTGTTCCTGCTTTTTCAGATATCTTAGAAGAAAAATTGAATTTCATAGTTAGCTGACTACTGCTTTTCGGAGATACTGAATGCGATTTCGAAGGGAAAATCATGGATTTCCAGGCTTCATCAAAGATTCCGTGAGAATTTTAGGCAGTAAAAAGTAAATAATATATCTGAGATAAATGGCGAATATGTGTGGGTAATATATATGTGGGGAAAAAATACGCCAGCATGAAAAAGAAAAAAAAGTATGGAGAGTTTTTATTCCATAAAATTTCTTTGGTTTTCCGTTTTTTTGGAGAGTTCCATAAATATTTATAAAAAAAAGGTCCTATCAATTAAAATTCCATGTACCTCCAAATAGAAGGATATATTGAGGATACTATAAATCTTCGCTAAAACACAATGTCCCAGGTGAATTGGGTGGTCCACGAAGAAGTATGAAAACCCAACATTTATTACTCTACACGAACAAATTATGTTGCATTTATAGGGTTGTCAACAGTCCCATTTACCTGTGAGGATAAAAAATGGTAATTGACAAACTCATCCTTCATAAAAACAAGACAGTTACTCTAAAGAATGGAAAAACCTGACAATTTCGTTCAACAAAATTTTTTCGGATCAGTTTTCTGTTGCCATGAAGAAATTTACAAAAAAATGATTTTTTTAAATCACATCCAACATTTCTTTATAAAAGAAATGGTATATTTTCAGTGTAAAAAGTGCTACTCTCCCACGCTGAAAAAAAATTGAATGGAATGACGAATGGCCCTAGAATGAAAGGACAAAAAAGGAACATATTGAAGTCTTGAAAAATCTCTCTAGGAGCTCTAAAATTATGTTATGCTGTTGTATAATAAGCCTAAAGATTATACTACAATGGCGTTGAAACTTGATTTGTCAACATAAAATGTTGAATAGTGATCGATACTATTTGTCTACATAGCTCTTGAAAATTCAAGAGTAATAGTTTTTAACTTATTTATGAGGCAGAATATTTGAGAAATCATCTATTATGTAATTTTCCGTATTCATCTTTAGTTATCAAATTTTTAATCTCAGTGACTTCAACATAGATAAAACTAATAGGTAAAAATAGAGAAAAAAAAAGATTTTTAATGGGCAGACAACTTTTTTTGTGACATTTTTTTATATCTAATCTGAGCATGATGAGGTGTTTCTATTTTTTTTAGAAATATATCTTGATTCATTCATAAGTTCACTATTAATGGAATTGATACAAAATTTTAGAGAGAATTAAAACCCCTTAAGAATTTATCAGATCGCTTTTACCCAATGTCAAAAACCTCGCTTCCATTCTTGTTTTTTCAACAATGATATCTTTTCGCATAAATTAAATCTTAATATCAAATTAACATGAAAGATAAAACTCCATTTGTTTTCCAAGGACCCGTGAATTAGTTTTTTGAAAAAGGCATAGTTGGCATACATATGCGTTAAAATATTGAGATCCGCTCAAGAAAAATTCGGCAATGTCTCAGTATCTGTCACAATGGAATGCTGGAAGATGCATCCCACGTTTCCGGAACGACTCCCACAGCTCATTTATTGCGAAATTCATGAGTACATACAGTCCATGTGTTCACACGTTCTCATGTACAGACGAGGGGCAAAAAATTGTGAAAAAGCATCAAGCCTTGTCCCTTGGGGATAGGAAGAGGTGGGAATTCTCTTTATCTACCCCTCTCCGGTTCATTGCGGTTGAGCCGCCTCCGAGTTCTTTCTCACTAACAAATTCAATTATTGAAATTGAATTTTCGTAACTATAACTTTTTCTCTCGTTCTTGCCTTTGCCAATTTCATTAACACATCACTTCATCCTTACAAATGTACTTTATTGTGATTGGATTTTTATTTGTTATTGCCACGGACAAGGGAAGAATATCGAAGAAATCTAAACGGTTATCCAACGACAGAATGCAATTGGGTTTGCCGAAAAATCGTGTGCTCCACGAGATCATGTTGTCTATGCTGAGATAAAAAGAATAGAATTTTCAAATGAGTCTATGTTGTTGCAAAAATGTTTTTTTTTTCGAGTATCAAAATACTATATTTAGATACGAGTGCGAAAAAGTTTATAGTTACTTTAACACGCGTTCCACGCATTCTCGTTGCCACAAAAATCTTTCGTAAAAATTAAAGTTTTGACACGACCATTAGAAATGTCCCTCGTAGAGAACGAATTGTGAGCAAGGGCGAATAGAATTTATTGTACTGCAATTACTTTCTGTGCGTATCCAGTATGGTTACATCCTAAAAACGGCATTTACGATTTCCCCATAAAAATAGTTCTCCTCAAAATAATTTAGGTTTGCACAAAACCATAGCCTTTGAAAACAAAATGCTTTAAATCATCATTTGCTTCATGATAATTATAACTTTCTGCAGGGAAAATTTATACTGCGTCATCAAATTACATTCATTTAATATACCCGAAACGTCATTACAACTTAAACACAACTAAATTCACCTAAGAAAACAAAATATCTCTTCCATAGTTAGTAACGCAACAAGTCATTGGGTGTAACGTTTAAAGTTGTCAACAGTCAATTTGTGATTTATGATAGCTACCACTATGTGGACACCTCTGTGGGGGTCTCGGTTTTTCTCGCCACCCTCGAGGAATATAGAGGAACGGAAGGAGCGAGTGCAGGAAATTTGGACACTTTGACTTACTTGGGAGGATATTTCAAAATCTTCCAACATATGTTTGGTCATTTCATTCTGCTGGCGCATGTTTACTCAGGCTTCATTTTAATCATGTGTCAAGGACTTTAGGCTTCCAGGCGACCCGAGTACTAGAATGAAAAATGGTTATTAGATATTCACGTATTTGAGCATCTTTAAAATGAAAAATGAAAAAAATTCACTCCACTGAAATTTATTAAGGATAATTGAAGACAACTCAGTTGAAAATGATCGATTCAGTCACCCTAGAGGATAATTTTTTGAAATCCATTTTACTTATCAGTTATTATTTTTATGAAAGGACGTGCAGTGCTTTCATAGAAGAAGGTACTTATCAAATAAATTAAATCCAAGGGACAATCAAGTAGTAATTTTGAAGGGAACAACAATAAATGCGATCTGGGCTAAAGAAAATCATAAAACTTCAAATGTTCCATGAAAAGTAAAAATTTTGAGCCGCTTTCAGCGTAACGGACGCATGTGCCTCCCGCTAAGCAGACCTGACTTTACTGATTGTCTCTGACTTGACGCCCACGCCGGGGTGAAGCATACGGGCCTAACCACGGGCGGTAAAATAAAGGGCCCTTACCCAAGTGTTTACCATGGGTGGTAATTCCGCACGTGGGTACGATTGCTTTAGTATACCTCCCTGGGTTTGAATTATTAACGGTAGAAACACGAAAATTCCCCAATTTACTAGAATTTTCCTAATTTCATTTTGTTTTCAGCAGATGCCGGGGATTATCGAAACAATTGATGTTTTCCCCCATTCCATAGCCCCAAAATGGAATGTAAAAATTCCTTAATGGAATTAAATCTCACTAATTCGTCGATGGCTTGACATTGACATTTTTGTAAGAACGAATAATTTTTTATACACCCCTGGCAATCCAGAACCTTAGAATTGTGATATTTGGAACCTTTGGTTAGTTCTTGATGGTGGTGATGACCACGGTGGTCATTTCATCTTCTCATCCTGGTTTCTTTACACCATTTCTGCTGTATTTATTGATGGACTAAAATTATGCCTCCAAAGAAACTGAGTCATAACGTTTTCTGATTTTATGTTAACAGAAAATAGTATTTAAATTTTTAGCGGGGTTTAAAAAACTTTATTAAGACATTTAAAAGTGTTTGAATAAAAAAAAATCGACTTCAACTGTAAAATTGAAGAAATTCTAAACACGAATAGATAAGTATCAATAATAGCTCGTCAATTCGGTGAAAAAATTATGAAAAATTTTGTTCGTAAGTCGTGCAAAAAGCATTTTTTTTTTCACTTGTTACGAAATATACTATTATATTTCTCGTTATAATTTATTTAATTGTTAATA
This sequence comes from Psyttalia lounsburyi, assembly GCA_030522865.1. NCBI lineage: Eukaryota > Metazoa > Arthropoda > Insecta > Hymenoptera > Braconidae > Psyttalia > Psyttalia lounsburyi. Next base: position 41,969 of record JAPYZN010000044.1, read on the forward strand.
GAGGGAAATATATCATACATTTACAATGAGTGAATCTATATTCACTATATAATACAATGAGTGACTGACATTTATCAGATGATCACCAGTTAAAAAGTTTGATTTTTTCGGTTGGGGTACCCATGAATTTCGACGGCTTTGCGCATGCGACATCCTCTTGAACGCGGCATTTTGGACGCCAAGCATTCGACACGTCTGACATCCGGCGTTTGGACGCCGGGTATATGAAACCCCTAAGGCATAACATAATGTGGCTTATCTTTTAAATTTTTGACCAAAATTCCTGAGTAAAGGCAAGGCGATTTTAAGAAACTTCATATCAACCTCGAGAATGTAATGACGGAAATCAATGTGCTTTAATATCTAATAATATTTCACACTTGTCACGGGAAATCTGGTTAAAAATGTCGAGAAGACAATCGCGTTCTATTACTCCTTCAAAGATAAGCAGAAAAAAGCAGTAATGGCCTGTTCTCTTGCAGAAGAAATATTGTTTCTTGTACTTGGTTTTGGCAGTGCTATCATATCACATATTTATTGTACTATCATAATAGTTTATCTGTTACGATAATACGTTTTACCCGGTAGATAGTTCAGTAAAGTAGCAATTATCAATGTAATTCTTGGGGAGTTGTTACAGACGATTGCCAGAGAGACGAAACCCGAAATATCCGAAAAACTGAGCAAATAGTAACGTTTCTCGCCGCCATGATTAATGAACGGTTCGTTTGACATGGAAAAGTGCAGACGACCATGATGGCATTATATTTTTATCGATTCTGACAGCCACCCGCTGAGAGATTAAAGCATTTGTGCTGCAAACTCGACGCTTATCTGCTGAAAGCGTTTAGCCCATCGCGTTACATCTCCGAAACCGCTCTAGGGCGGCAGAAAAAATCAACTGCGGCCAACAGCGTATACCCTGAATCCAAAATCAACACTGGTTACCGCTCCCAAACGCGAACAATGCAGTCCGGCCTAGACGATTTGGCAACTCCGCTAAATCCTTTCCACGAAAGCCGGAACATCAGGACCTCCTGGCAATCGATTCACCGCCTGCAATTTCTATCTTCTACTCTTGAATGGCTCACCCCCAAAAACTTCGAAATACAAGGGCAGAAGAAAAGAGGAAGAGAGCGCCCACATCTACCATGCCTCTTTTCCCTCTTTTCCATTCTTCAGAGGGGAAAAAATGAGAATATTGTTCTTCCATTGTATGCATGATTTTCTTATTGCATCATAAAGCCAAACTTTTGGCTATACTTGCGGAAATATTCACCAATATGTTTTTCCTAGCTAAGTCCCTTCCTCGAATTTTCCATATTCGAGGAAAAAAAAGTCGTATTTTTTCTAACGTAATTCATATGAAAAGAATGTAATATTCATTTTACCGTGTGAATTAGTCACCCATTTGCCATTTGAAATACTACTTTTAGGAACGAATGAAAAATTATGAACTTGTGTAATGGAAAAAGGCACTTGACAAAATTGAAATATGATGAAGTTCATTTGAAAAATTACCAAAATGAAAACAAATTCGCAAATGATCATTTGGAGAAAAACATTAGAAGGAGGGGGATATTTGGAACCACTACAAACTGAGAGAAAAAATTTGCTCTGCTGAAAAGCTACATGCAGTTGGACAAACTTTTTTGGGTCCAAGACAATTGTTTGCCAGGGGGAACTATTTCATCAGATTCACCTCGAAACTAACTAAATTTCATTTTTCCTCTATTTGAAAAGACTGCGTCGATGAATTAGAACTCCTAGAATGGTAAAAAGAATGGTATTCATCGTACAAGAATGTGCCACAGGGCATTCAGTCGAGCACATACCAGACAAGTATCAATTAATATAGAAGAAGGCTTGTTATGTAAAATAGGCGCCCAGAGAAAGCCAGAAAACGAACCCATGGCCCAAAATATTTACATATATCGATCACTATTGAATATCAACAATGCATGGATCACCTGCTGTCTCGCATGAATTAAAATCTATCTCTAGTTCTCTCTCGCATGGCTTTAACCCACCACATCTACCTAAATTTTCATAGTTACCTGCGCACAGGAATATTCCTACAAAGGTACGAGGGGGCGGGCACTAACTGCTAATCTACCTAAGTAGAAAGCCTTGATTTATTAGGGTTTGTCCTTCTGCTCCATTACAATATGCATACCTCTCAAAATATTTCAAAAGAACTTCCAGGCATCCTCGGAAAATTCGCAGGAGTCTTTTTTTCTCAAGCGTAAAACCCCGCCGGAAATGCTCCCATTTATTATTGTCACACATAATACGAAAATAAATAATAATACAAGTAGAATATTTCACCGGTGAATTGTTACGGTGTGTAGAAAGAATCAACACTTCCATTGTTATTTTGTAATTTCCAAAACCAAATCGAAACGACGGCGAGGAAGTTGACGCCAGTCAGGACGAATGTGCGTAGCCCTTGAAAGACATGCATCTCTGTACAGTGACGGCAAGTAATGTGCAGTTGCAGACGTCGAATGACCTCGGTCATCCCCGACTCGGTTATTCATACGCAGTGACTCGAGTATGCCTAGTTATGAAGGTACATTGATGTGATGAAAACAATGCATTGGGAAATGAGCGAATTCAAGTTTAACAACGTTTATTAAAAATTACAAGTATTCAAGAAATGTTTTTTTTTTTCAAATGAGCGATGCACCTATCCCCTTGATTTTCGCGCAAATTACGGTCCAGTATCCAGCATTCACTATTTATCCCTGGAATGGTCAAAATACATCAAGTTTTTACCCCGATACCCCGCTTTTTCCCGGGATAATTCATTCAGCCCAGTTCGTAATCATTCGTAAATCATTCGACACATCACACAGGTATACATTAAGAAAAACAATATTCTTTTCAATCAGGACATTCAGATAATCCCAATGAAGCCGCAATTATGACAATCATTTGGATCTAGATGATTATTATGTGATTTATACTTAGACAATGGAGTTCCTTAAAATCAAGAGCTTCTTTCTGACAACTAGAGTCTTTTTTCTCTACTGTATCGAAATGTCCTCAGAATATCTCAAAAATCATTTACCCGGATGAATTTCTATTTGAACTCTAATGCCTACTTGGGGAAAAAATAGTGAAACTGGTTTCTAAATTAAATTCTTAATGTAATGTATAATAACCTGATTCGAAAAATCCAACCATTAATGAAGAAAACAATTAACATTTTTCCACTGAATGCATTGACCCAGACGCAGTAAAACAACCTTTTACTATCTCCGGTCGCGCCTCGACCACGCACGTATACGGCACATACGAAGACGTGTATAGAGTGCAAGTTGTTCAGCGAAACGTCACTCTGGAGGTGTATACGCCTGCGATTATTATCAGCGGAGTTTGCCGGAGCGTCAATCCCTACCACTTCTACCTCTTTCATTCATTGTTGGGATTCCAATGGATGGAGTAACTGAACGGATTGTTACGTTTCTGACACCTGAATCGAGATGATACTGGTGTTTCTGGAATCTGTTGCGGCTCATTAATTTTTTTCCTTGACCATAAAATGAGACATTGGAGTATCGATTGACAGTGTTCGACGAGAATCACTAGATTGGACGCACTGACTTGTTCGTCTTTGGAATGTCCTTACTGGGACTGTCAACGATCAGCGCAGAATAATCCATCAGCCTGAAGTCGACAATCTGTGATTCTCACTCGAGTTCGTGTCTCTCCATCCCATTTCTCTCATTTTTTCCCCCTCTAAATGCGCCACCTCCAACGACCGTCCATCGCAGCTTGATATATTCTGTCAGATAGCCATAGTTCTTCCTGTGGTGAAGGTGAGATATTATCCCAAGGGGATTTTCCGTCACGGGGCCATTTAAAGTTTAAAGCATCATCAGGTTGAACACTCGAGACATGCTTCAACGATGGGATAGACGGAGGAGAGGGCCCGAAAGACTACGAAACTGACCAACGACACACTCGACACCCACCGGCGCCGGTTAGATTCTCCGCAGTGGCAGTGCTCGCCGGATATACTTGAAGAATTAGGGTGAGGCAGACAGGAGGGCAAAACTGAAATAATGAAATGAAGAATTGCTTTGGTGTCTAAAGTGATTTTCCACCATCCGAAAACTAATCGTCGGCTTGTCTTTAACTATCCAGTCCGTTCCTTCCCTTCGTTATTTTTATTTCCCATCCCTCTTCAGCTCTCAGCTTATCGTGGGAGATAATCTTCAAATTCAGGAGAACTCTTAAATTGTCGACTTCATGTCAAAGAGAAAGAGGAGATTTATGTGTTGATAAAATTTCGAGAAAAAAAACACTGAGTTTCCCACATTATCACGTTTTTTATTGGACATTTTACACGCATTTTATAGGGTGTTATGGAGCAAGCTGTGCCTGTATAGATAAGGAGTAATAGTGCTTTTTCCATTCAACGGTCGAAGTCTGAATGAAGCAGACCATTTTCAAGTCTTCTACGGTTTATTTCCATATCCTCTCATTATAAATTGTTGATTAGTCAATTAATTGGGACTTAGATCAGCTCAATTAGTTGGTCAGTCTTTAAATATTTAGATCCGTCCTAAATGAGTCCAATGACTAGATCAAAATTGATTTCTTGATCACGAGGTGACTCGGTCGGTTCTTGGCCTTCAAGTTAGAGAAACTTGAGGCTATTCTATAGATGCAGAAAAAACTTATTCATCCGTAAATGACAGAAAGTGGAAAGAGCAGATTTAATCGTACATTCGAAAATGTCAACTAGATTTCATATAGTTAAAAAAAAATTGTCTGCATGCATTTCCGAATATATTTTTTTCTTCTGAGAATGTAGTATTCTTATTAGAAAATTTATAATTGGATTTTACTGTTTCATAAAAGGTTGGACAGAATGAACCTATTCTGAGATCTCGAGAAAATTAGACAACCGTCTAGGACAACCGTATCAAGTCATTTAGAAAATATTGATGGATTCTCCAGGTTTCTTCGGATTCCGAGAATCGTTGTATTGTACGAGAATCCAGTGGAAATATTAGTCCGAATATGGATGATCTTCATGGTACAACGACAGTCTCCTCGGCATTGTGGAATCTGAGAGACGCTTGGAACACACTCACAAGACACCTTAGGACCCCACGTCTTGTTCATCTTCCCCGTTCTTTGTTCTAATCCGCCAAGCGGTTACTGTTTGCTCGAAGGGATCATCAAGCATTATTCACACTCGGCACATACACAAGATCTTCAGCTTTTGTGTGATGTTGATTAAAGGTATCGCAATTTTGAATGCAATATGGAACAGTAAAATCACTGAAAATCATTTGAGTCCTCACTGAATAGCTGCGAGATCGCATATCTTGAGCTTCAGCTTAAACACCAAGAAAGGTATAGAAATGCAATTTTACTAATTTATTAGATGATAGAAGAAATCGAGTAATTCCAAATTGCTCACGCTCAATTTTCTCAATTCTTATTTTTAATTGGCAACTATTTAATTCTGCTGAAAAAGTTTTCACTACATTAATTTTTTTTTAATTTTCTCAGAAGAAATATACTTTTTGAAAAGTATTGTGGATTCAAAAGTTGTACTTGACAATACAGTCATGGTCATTGTGAGGACCGTTGTCATGGAATTCATATCATCTTCATTCCACTACCCTTTGTCTTTCATCTTCCCTGCAAACGTAATTGCCCATGGGATAATTATTCTGCCTTCAGAGGAGTAATTTAATTGCCCAGTGAGAACGAGAACGAGTAAATAGGTCTTACTTATGCTTTCCCCTTATTATGAAATAGTTATCTGTCAGCAGTAAGGTACAAGGGTGAGAAAAATATTTCCGCAAAATTAACTGGCAGCATTTTGTTTTTGTTACTCTCTACCACTCGTTTTGCAGTGCTGTTTCAAATCTCGTGACATTCGGGGTTACCCCCAAAACGTGGATCAGTTTTCAGTGCTATCAAGTTTCACACCGACTTCTGATTTTGCTTACTTTTTTTCGCAACAAATGCGGGACTCTCGTGTTCGGCACCAGTCAAGTTCAATCTGTCGCCATTCGCTAGTCTCTATCGTAAACTTCATGTTTCTTCTTCGAATCTGTTCCAGTCAAATCATCTTTTCAGCAGTATCTTGGTAATACAGTAAGACGATCCCAGATAACATTAACGATATTTTTTCACTTCAATGACGTCAGTGACATGAGGAATCCCACGAGAATGCAAATAATCTTGAGGGATCTTTTATCGATCGGGTGTACTTTTCGCAGATATTTTTATGACGTATATATCCTGGGAAGCTGATAACATTCAGCTGCAGCGTAAGATAAATGAGATATTGGAGATTAAGCGGGTGTGAACGAATCGCTGGCTTTCATTGATTCATGTATTGATAGAGATGTTCATTCATTAGTAGACACAGAAATTTTTATACTTGTCATGCAATTCGTATCTCAGTGAAAAACTGTAGTCTCAGAGGAACTCAGTGACTTGAACAATTATTGGTCTGCCCTGAAATTAAAAAACTCGCTTTGATAAAGAAAATATCCTTGCTACGAGAAAATCTTCTCTTCGCAATGTTTAAAATTGACGCATATCTCGGATATTGAAAGGACAATGATAGAAGACGAAGAAGTGTTCAAATAATTCTTAAATATCTAAAATTCTAACATTCGATTTGTGGGTCATTGCGACAATTGATTTGCGAAAAAAACAAGAGAATCGCATCTCGTTAAACAAGTTTTTCTTCTCAGTTTGACAAAATTGAAGCAAATTGTTGTATGAATTCTCCAAATACACTAGAATGGTCATTATCATGTGAACGTGAAAATTACCATTTCATCGAATACTTAAGAGTTCGAGTAATTTTTTCTTGAATTAACTACCCAAAACTTTCATCTAAATGAGTGGTGATTAAAAATTATGGGATTATTTTTATTTTAAGAGTAGCTTTCTAATATTGTTTGAACGCTAATCGAATAGAGTCGGAATTTACGTGGTTTGACGATTTTCTTTAATGCTGTATTGGATCTAAAACAGACCAGTAATGGATAAATGAGGCTAAAACCGATCGAATTTTTTGACTCGGGAATGTTCGATCGAGCCACCGCCCTTGGCTCGCTTCTGGATTTGGTCTTGAGGGTGTGCTAAGTGCCCTGGAGGTGAGTCGTGAACAAAATTAAACTTGTTCAGTCGTATAGTAAGACAGCGGTGTTGTACGAACTTGATTCCCCGCTCAATTCCCCCACTATTAATTCTCGGCCGTTTTCATTCCGCGTCTATTGCGACCGACTTGCGCACTCCGCGGCTGCAAGTAGTACCCCGCCAATTTCATTGATGAAAAAATCTCTTGAAGTACACTACGACACGTGGTGATTTTTTAATGAAGAGATGGAGTTTAATATGGAAATTGAATTAATGTATGAATTCCACCGGAGGGACGAGTTATTTTGTAATTAATGGTGATTATAATACCGCGTTCGGACACAGCGGCTTCTCATGCGGTATCTGCAGCACCGGCACTAGGATACTGCGCACCCGTAGCCACCGAAAAACGTGCATGATCCGTTTCCAGACGGCAGAATTACTTCTCAAGAAATATTTCTATGCACAAACGAATACTTCATTTACTCAATTACTATCAACTGAATTATTAAGAAAATAAACAGGAGCTCTCGAAAAACTCATGATTTTTTTTGACACTTTCTACAAAAATCTAGAAATTTGATCGATTGTGCGGATCACGCGGTGAAACTTCTGCGAAAAATACGCCTTATAATGTTCACCATGAATATGATCATTACAAACATGAGAGTATGATTCAGATTCATACGACTAACGGTACTTTCACGAGAGTGATAATTTGTTCAGTCATAGACAAGGAAGCCCTTCGATTTGTCCATGCAAAAATATCCGCATTCTTCGATCCAGAGCAGACTTACTTGCCACTTGATTGAGTATTTTCTATTAATTTCTCGCAAGTGTTCTTTAATTGAACCCTGAAATAAAATACTCGTTACACTCTTAAAAATTTCTTGAAGATTGAGCCATAACTTGATATTTGCATTTTTAATGTGGTTAAGACGAAAGAAATTCTAGATCAAATTATTCATGATCAGTTATAATTGAAATTTCGATACCAGCAAGAATCCCCAAGGTCATTGTCGAAATTAAATATCACCTCTATCTTTTCAGTATATTGGAAAGTCAAGGAAATTATTGCTGGAATTGCGAAAATATTCTACATATTCGTATTAATACTTGTTTAAAACTCGTAGATTTTTTTTTGGCATTGCCGTAAGAATTTTACAAGGCGCATTCCAAGAATAGTTTTTTTCTCGGTTTAGAAAGAAATAAAGAGTACAGTGATTAAGGATAACATGATGACTGATGGTGGAGAATTCCATTAAAAATTACTTTTGCGTAGACCAAAAGGTAAATTACAAAAATCATTCTAACGGAACTTGCGCTGTTTTCTTTGCATCCAGAGATATCCCATGAGTCATATTCCACTCACCTGTAAATTACGTTAGCAAGTATTCTGACTAAAAACTACGAGCATATTGTTCATTCAAAAATTTCATTATGGTATTTCTGAATGTAGGCTATATTTTATTTTGGAACCATGTGTAGTCATCCTGCGTTTGAAATTTTCCGAGCCCTATGGGGGCTAACGCACTGCGTTTGGAGGCTGGTTTGGCTTTGGAAATAGAATCCACGTATGGCTGAGAGTTGTAACTGGGTACAGATACCCATGGATGAAACGATCTTTCACACTTGGAGGAAGAGAAAAGACCATTGGAAATGAAATCCCATGAAAAAAACGATGAAATACTGAACGAGACGAAAAAAATCCGAGGAATTGGAGAGGTACATTTTAAAGCTATTTTTCATTGGGGAGAGTCATATATCCTCAATTCAAGAATTTTCTTTATGTAGAAATACATGATAAAACATTTCGTGTACAGGCCGTATACTCTTCATTTTCTTAGCTTACATTTGATTTTTATCGTCATTTATATTTGAGGAATGCTCGCAGTTAACAGTTTCCAAATATTTCTCTTTTGAGAAAAATAAATATTTTCTGAAATGAGTTTTTCTTTGAAAAAAAAAATTTTTTTTGTTTTTTTTGACAAATATGAAATTATGAAAAAAATAGAATTTCGTTTTGGAGACATTTGAAGACAGTTCTGAAATGAGAAACTTCCATTGCAATAATACATTTACTTGTTCTAAAGAATTATTCATTTTTCGTAGGCTCTATTATTGGCCTGATGAATAAGATGATTTAAATTGAACAATTTATTTTTACTAAAAAGTAGTTCTTAACCTGCATGTGTGGCCCCTGAAAGCCTCATTTAAGAAGTTCAATTTTTTCTCAGTGTGTGAATTTTTTTTCTCCGATATGAATATGTATTCCTGTAATTATATCGGTTTCAACGCTCTCTTTAGACAACGGACGTGTTGCGACGGCGGCGCGTCGCTTTCCGTGTAATGAATGAGATTGTGTAACTCAGTGTGTCAAGGGCTATCCGTTAACTTCCCTTGTCGCTTCTCTGCGCCAGCACGATCATTATTATATTACATCGATGGCACAATATACGAAACGGAAAAATTATAAGTCCAATTAATTGTTTTGACACGAATAGAGATAATAAGCCAATGATGAGCAATATCATTATATGATGGCAAATGTTATCACAACAAATATTTTTGTGAGCTTTATCTCTTATTTTTTAATATTTAAGAAACCATTGCAATTTATGAGTGTTAACTAAAGGAAACACTCCCCAGAAATTCCTGATGTTTATTGGTCTTTTTGTTGCAATATTGCTGTTCCAATCATCCTTGCAACAAGATTACATGTTTCTAGCAGTCATTTTACAATTATAGTTGGAGGAGCTCTTTAATATGCGATTACAATTATCATAGATCGTCTTTGCGGCTTATGAATTTTTCGGAGACTTTTTTTAAAAATATACTATAGGTAGATTAGATATTTATATTAGATTTTTTTTTCAGGAAGATATTTATCTAAAATCATGAGCATTGAAATTCTTGTTTACGGATAGACCGAGTTGTTTTGTTGCTGCTGATGACCATTTGAATTAATCATCTCGAGGTAATTATTTAGAAATAAACTATAGGCTAATATTGCCAATTTACTCTGTATACATGCACGCAAAACATTTTCTTTTGCTTAACGTTTCTACATAAAATAATTCATTTATTGTTTTCCTCTTTTGTTCATGCTCTATCTAACGCATGGTGAAGAAAATCCTTGATTCAATTCCTCAGAGTGTAACAATTTTTTTTAAACGAATATTAAAACTAGAACTAATAGTTTTTATTGGGTGAAAATGGAAGAGCTCGGGCAAGTATGAACCTTAAAAGAACGTAATTATTTTTCACAAGTTCCAATATTTCCTATCATATACTAAATGCTAGTCAATGGATAAACTTTACTAATCACCTTTAAATTCCTGCACAATCTTCCTAGCGATCTGAAAATGACAGTCACCTAATGTCACTTGATGTTGGGTGGTCACAATGTAATTATTTAAGGTCTCTGGATATAACTAGCGATAAGGTATGAAGTTATTTTTCCTATCCAGAAAGAAGTACTAGATTCTATGAACGTAAGTGAGCCTATATGAATATTTACTATCAAGATCTCATGAAACGGTCACTGAATAATAGAGTAAAAATTGGGTAATGTGATGAAGCTTTTGTAATAGACCATCTGTTTCGTTGGTCACGTATTGTAATTGTCATTACGGTCACATAAAATGTCGTAAAATTTTTACAATATAGGAATACTTTGAAATGAACTGCCTTCCGTCTTAGTTTTTAGAGAATTCAGGTAAATCCGTGAGTAACTATAAATATATAGCTTGAAAATGTCACAATGTCTAGTAGAAGACTTGAAAATATTTTTTATTCGGAAGTAGTTTTGAATGGATGTAGATTATGTTTTAAATTTATAGATAAATGAAGGTTGTCCTAATGAGGAGTGCAGACAGCACTTGAAAGGTTGACATAATAAATGTAAAATTTGGATTGTTAATTAATTTGATGCAATTATGACTGCACACGACTCTAGGAAACAGTTTTCAAATTATATTATTGAAAACCGTTCAACATTCAACGTGGAATCGTCCACCCTTGGCTTTCTACGAGGTTGTGAGTTAATTAAAATTGTGAACATTTACATTAAACACGACAGTCCGGCGCCATTGGTAGCCGAATGAAAGCCTAATGTACTTTAAATGACCGGATTGCTTAATGATTTTGCTAGCTAGTAGAACAAGAGGATTTATTTAATAATATAAGGCACAACCCCTTATGTACTCACGATAACAATCGAATTTTTCAAAAATTCGTTACAGTCAGCCAGCCCTCATCAATAGTTTATTGTTTTCGTTTTTAAACATCAAATTTCTTTTGCATCATTTCCTTTTGAATAAATTGAATGCACACTTTCGAAGCTTTCTGGGAATTTAACATTCATTACAAGGGAAATGAGTACTTATTGAGGGAAAGCCGTGACAAATTTGAAAATTATCATTAAATTTAGGAAGCTATTAAGTGACTTGTGATTCATGACCAAAAACGGATTTTTGAAAACAAGTTTAGCCGAAACAACTTATTTAAGGCTTTGTTAACATCAAATCCAAAATATTCACCTGTCAATAGTGTTTGAAATAGTGTGGATAGTTTTAAACAGAAAACGACAAAATATAGGTGTTATTAATGCATCGGATAAAATCGATTGACGTCATCATTTTTCCCCGCGATAACATGTTCCATCATATGGTAAAAGAAGCTTAATAGGTTCTTAAATAGAAACTTTGGAATTGCCCCGCGGTCTGATCTTAAAACAAATTTCCTCAAACGTGATGACGAATTTCTCCTATCAACTGTAGTTTAGTAATGGTTCCTTGAGTTTAGTAATAAATAGGTAACAGTTTTTGCTGATGTAATTTCACCATTAGCTTTGAAACGACGGCTTGCAATTTGAGACAGAAAATTTTTGTGAGAACTCTTTAGGTAGCTCTCCTCTTGCCTTGAGAAAATGGTTCTGGGAAACATGTCACTGTCTTTCCTAGATTTAGAGATATTGAACGAAAATTGACCTTTGACTTGGATTAACTTACTTTAGAATATTCGAATATTTTGTAAGCTATCCATTTCGCATGGATCATATGACAGATGTGTAGATATTCCATCATTTCTCGTTCTCTTCCCGTCAGTAAGTGGTAAGAATTGTGCCGATTGTGGAAAATCTCATTATTCACAATGAAATTCTCAATTTGAGTGAAAATTCTTAACATTGAACAAATCCCTACGAAAATTGATAGAAACAAAACCGATTTTTTATGATCGGATCGTAATTGCTTACGATTAAGATATTTAAAAGCATAATTCTCCTATTCATTAGGCTGCTTGATTTTTTCAGATGTTTTAAATTTTTTTCCAGTGGTTAAAAATAGAGTATTCATTTTAGAGCACCAAAGATTAAATGATAAAGTTACCACGAAGTGTTCGACAACCTTGGATCCCCTGGGGCTTAAGTGGGAGGTCTCTTTCTAAATTAGAAATTCTAAGAGGGATTTCACCGAAGTAGAAAAAGTAAGAAATACTTGGGTATTCTCAAACCGTAATACCTCCCCACGACTGCTTTTAAGGGAAGAATCTAGTCAATAACATGATTTAACGGGTCTCCATAAGCTTGAAATTTTGAAAACTAGTGTTTCTTATTGTCTAGACTTACCATTGATTTTCTCAGAATTTTTCGTAAAAATTCGCAAAATCCACCGAGTCATGACAATTTTTATGAAGAATGACACAGCCAGCTGAGGGACTGCAGACCCTCTTTTGTGTTTTTCTGAAAATTTTGTTCCCCAAAACTGTGTCGGCGATATTTCGGATACTATTAATCTAATTCACCTCCCCTTTAGATATAACCATTTCCACATAATTTTGCATTATGTGTTGTTCCTCACGTGCAAGTGCTTAATATTATAGTTGGTTTTGGGCACAATAGGTTAAATTCCACCAATAGGGTATCTGCATGCGTATTTAGTGCTTGAACATCATTCCCATGTCATCTGACTGATTATAATGAGTTACGACTTTGCACACGTCGGAGCGCAACTTCGGTCTGATCTCTCCAGACCCAAACGGCCTCATGAATAGTACTTTAATTGTTTATAGTTCATCAGTTGGTCAGCATAATCCTGTTACACTAGCAAGTGTCACGCTGATACTGCGTTATGACTGCATTTTCAATAATAATTCAATTTACCAATCTGAGATATAACATCATATCATATATGAAAATAACAAATAAATAAATATTATATACAAAATTATTAATGACATTTATAATTTTGTCCTCTTCAGTTTAAGGATGAATAAAATGCCACTGTGTTTCGGAAAATTTTATAGACAAATGTCCGTAACTTCTATCCGAACAATTGCTGAAAAAAATTAAATTTAAGAGATTTTCTGTTAGCCTTTAACCCATTCTCCCGCATCACAGTTGGGCAGTTTTCGCACGTCTTTTCACGCTTAACCTTTGATTGAAGTCAAATTGGAGTCTTATAAAAAATTTTCCAACTTCATGTCTTTTCAACGTTCTTCAACAAGGTGGTTGTTTGCGGAGAAATTTTTCCGTTTTAATTTATCTCTTTAACTTTTCAACAATCTACATTTCCGTCAGAGAGGCTTAATTTTTACTTTTTTACTCTTCCATTTTCCCTTTCTGTGTATAATAAGATGCTCTTGACGGAGCGTTTATATTACAAGACGCTTGACGCCCGCCTTCATCCCATGAAAATTCATTCAGATTTTATCACAGAGAGAAATAAAAAGTGCACAGAAGAACCTGTAACCAAAAAGATAGAACCTGTAACGTGAGACCGCAGGAAACTCTGGGTACGGAGGCATTTGTATTAGCACGTTTGAATCGTCTGAGGGCGCAGCTGATGTACGTGACGCTCCTGGCGCCGGGTTCCCCGGCGTCCGGGGGTGGGATATGATACGGGAAGATGGAAACGGCGTGGCCTGAACGTTCAGTCGCCTCTAACCGGCTCTCCAGTCGAGAACGGCCTCTCCTGTGTCGAGTGTGCGAGGGTGGTTCAATAGTTTTGCATAGCGAACAAACTCGCACGGCATCGAATACAGCATACTAAATATTCTTTAGTATTATCACGCTGGCAATTATCATAATTTACTATCGTTTATGATAATGCCTATGACGCCGGATCTGGCCAATCTCAGGAACTGTTGTCTTGTGTCGTGTGATGATTTTTCTACCATTAATTTGAACTGATCCCTCAGCCAACGAGAATTGGCGCCAGTGCTCGGTGTGATTAAAACTTGAATATTTTCCTCAGCCCATTAAAGAGGACAAAAATTTATTGTTTATTGCTGAATTACCGTGAGTACACCAATCTCAACGGGTGTTTATTGTTTAGTGAGACAAACTCATTTCGGGGAAATAAGTACTTCGGGTGTTTCATTAATTTTGAGGAGCTACTCGTCAAATATTGGAAGTTTCGTTGTTTGATGTCTATCTGAGGAATAGATGAAATAGTTTGCGTGATTTATACAACAGTGCATCTTTGTTATTGACTTTTTTTTGGCTGCTTTGGATTACTTCAACAACAAACACAGGTTTGTAAAACTGGCATTTGTTTTTTTCCCCTTCTATTTTCCATGGATTTCCGGGAATCGTCCGCCGGTGCGTATTTACAGTTTTCGGCGCTCTCGTAGAACAAAAAAGTGTCGGTTGCGCGGCTGTTGCATCGTTTTGTGCAATTCTCACAGCACAGCAGAGTGATTTATCCGTGTACTTTTTTCCCTAGCATCAATTTTTTTTATTCCCGCATAACCTTGCGCAATTGTGTTAATGACTGTGAGTGCTAGAGCTTTTCGGGAGGCGTTAATTCGAGATCATGTTACATATCGATTTTCATAGAAACCGGTGGGTGATACGCCCAGGGAACAAAAGACTCGGCCGGCTTTTTAGTGGGCCGCGTGGGTCGTGGAGCCGGCACTCAGATCGATTCTACGATTCGCGCGCTCTTACAACTTCTTACGCCATCGGGTGGTCTACCAGTTTTCTCGGTGATAAATGATTGGAGGATATTAATAGAGTTAAAACAAAATTTTTGGCCATTGCCGCCCTTTGACAATGTGCAGTTTAGTTTCATTTTTTGTTAACGGATTTAATTTTGAAAGATATCAATATTACAAAAGTAAATTCATCTATTTTAGAGAACAATTTCAGTAATTGCTAGTAGAGATTAGACAATTTCAAGGTAATCGGCGGTATCAACTCTCTTTGAAATTAAATCACCACCTTCAGTATCGAGCCATAATATTTTGTGTTTGACCTACCAAGTGCTGTCTGTATGAGAAAAAAAAGGAGGCAAATTCTTTTGATCATTTGGAGCTGACACATAGTAAATTCTACAATTTGCAGGCTCTTACAATTTCTTAGAAAATCGTGCCATGTAATTGCCCTTCTTATTGAAAAAAAATCTTGGATATTGATTTTATATATCGCCCGTCTTTGAACATTGCGAATTAATTAATTTCAAGGTACATCTATCAAAATAAAATTTATACTTTTACAGTGTGACACTTTGGAATGAATCGACCGGCAATTGAAAATTTCAGTAAAAAAATAATCACCGGCTCGAATATCAGGCTATAAATAAAAGAAGTATTTACTGTTTGACCTCCCAAGTGATTTCATTGACGCGAAAAAATCGGAGAATATCGGGATAGAAAAAATTCACCAGATTGTGCCCTACAATAAGTCTGAGGTTCATTCTTACAGCTGATTTAATACTAATAAATATGTTTAAAAATAAAATCAATTCCTTTTAAAATAACAAAAGTATCTGAGAGTCCAAAATTTCATTTGCAGTTGATTGTATTTATTTTCAACGATACATCATCTCTGCCTGGAATATCAAGTGACAAATAACAACGAAAATTTATTAGTTGACCTCCCAGGGGTTCCAATGAGTGAAAAAAACAGGCGATAAAATTTTTTAACTATTTTTTAAGTATACGGATGGAATTATTGTTCGGTGATTCAATATCATTACAAGAAACTGACCCAATGATTCCTCCACCGTTCGGCTAGAATATCTCGGCAGCCTCAGTTACTTCCGTGCGGTAATCCCTTTTCCTATTACCTACATACCCGCAGCCCTACTCTGTCGTCTACAGTCTAGACTCTATAATCTGCTCCCTTTATGCTGTACTAATACGTGTGTTGTACATGAAATTAATCAAGTTTGCGTGCATATTAGATTCCCCGAGGAGAGAGTAGCATTTGTAGAGTAAAACATTAATTCTCACGGGAAATTTTTATCAGCAATAATAATCTGACAAATTTGTTGATCAAGACATTCATTATTTAAACGTACGACACCCTTAATTGAGTTATTTTCGTAGAATCAATTGAATCCCTTAACAATTGCCTCAATTTATCGGAATAAATTTTCCACTTGAAATAGCTTAAGAAGTTCGATATCGTCAAATTGTCCACTTCTCGTTATTATCGAAAGGAAAATGAAGTATTTCGTCAAGGGGAAGCTCCTTCAGCCCTATTTTTTCAGTAGAAGGGGTAAATAGAGAATAGACTCGGTAGAGAGCGAGGAAAGAACCGACCAAGTGTTCCGAAAAACGGTTGGACGGTACAAAGTTCATTTTTTTCTTATTTTTCAGTTTTTTTTTGTATTCCTTCTCCGTTATCCAGGGGCTCTTCCCTTACATTATGTTCTTCTCCCCTCTTCTTTCTCACCAACCGGGACGGTCCCGAGTTTTTTCTTTAACGCGCTCTTGAGGTTGACCCGCGAAAAAGGTTCCGTTGAAGGTGATTCCCTCCCCCTCTTTTCTTTTTGAGTGTCTTTTGTGTGGAATACTGGATTGTTAGCAGGGGCGCGGGAGTGAGATAGTGCATTCTAAGGTATACGACTACAAGTGTGAAAGAGGGACAGAGAGAGAGAGAGAGAGAGAGAGAGTGTGTAACCCACGAAGAATAAGAGAGAAAAGAAATGAAATCGTGAAAGGAGCAAGAGATCTGTCATTGTTTTTCTCCAGTGCAGAGTTTTTTTTACGGTCAAATGGTTTACAACGACCGCAGTCTTACCTTCACTACTCCCAAATTGCGATGGACCATTTCATGAATAAGAATCCTTGTCTTCTATACAATATTTTTATAGATAAAATAAGCATCGAGAGAAATTCTCATTGAAATAAATCCACTAAATAAAATGTCCACTCAATTCCTAATCGATGTCTTTTCTTTACGAGACCGAACGCGCGCTTGCGCGCGCTGCTGTATCTGCGCGCCAATGGAAGACGAAGTATATGAGTGAAAATGACTATAAGTCGTGACCAACGACGAGTGACGATAGAGTGTGACAGATTTGAGGCTTCAACTATCGAATTTCGATTCAATTCGATAAATGTTCATCTCTCTTTTAGAATCGGATAATAAATAAATCAATAATCGCTGCATGTTCGCCTCAGATAGATACATAGCCTAGGGCGCGGGCGATTCTTCGAAAATATGAGTAACTGCCGGGCGCTTTTCACGATAACGCTGGCGCCAGCCCAGACAGTCATTAAAATCTATTCTTTTCACTTCATTTGCTCAACATCATTGAGCTTTTAAATAGCGGGAAAAGGAGGAACAGAAATGAAGCAGTGTAGTACATCTCAGCATTGCGATCTGTCACTTCCTTCCTCTGTGAAAAAAAAACGATGTTGTAAACTCCAAAGTTCCTGAATGGAGCGTTCAAACGAACTGCTGGAGGAAGTCAAACCGACAAATGATAGCGTCGCTCACTGTATAATCGTTATTTCACCTGATAACACATGCTTGCCTTCAAAATTCTATGCATATATTCATTCTATATATGTCTGCAGACATACTTCTCGGAAGTGAACAAATCGGATCACCCGGCGGTGTTGTTCTGAGAAACTTACTAGATTCTTACAACGGTCCGCATAAGTTGCAATGATCTAAATTTCTGAGGGTTGATGTTTCTCAAATATTGAATGTACCTTCCGTTATCTTTTTCGCTCCCCCATTTCGCCCTCACCCGGTCTTTTTTTTCAAAGAATATTCATAGACTTATCTCTAACTGCTGATCATCACGGAACGCGTGTGTTTCCGGTCATAAAAGACGCGTTTACCCAATTAATTTGAGGGGAAAAAAGACTTGGCTGAGTACATAAAGAATGGCTAATTACCCTGATGAAAAGATAGGGTTTATCACAGTAGCACTTCAAATTTTTCAATTGATTGCGTTGTATTTTTCAGCAAAATGCCGGTACCAGTTTGGGACTCACCACACAGTGGTGTGCTGGAGGAGCCACTGGACACTGTTCTGTCGGACGATATATGGAAAAAATTTGACTTGGATACACCTCTCGATATGTATGCACATCATCACGATTGTACATACGAGGACAGTGTACAGTCAGAATTGTACGGCAAAAATACATGCTACGAATCACGAAAAATACGTCATCACGATTGTATGTGGGCGGGATTGTGTATAAGTAAAGAGCACAACAGAACACTACCAGCTAAGAAGGACAGTCAGGTGCATAGAAAAGTACCGGCCGGTCGTAGTTTATTAATATCCCGTGCAACACCATCACAACAACAATCACAACCACAACCACAACCACTGACACATTACCAACAGCACAGGCGTAGCGATAGTTTAGAGAGTGATGGTGATTCAACGAGACCAGAAACACCGCAGAGCTCAACGGAGTCTGATACTGAGAGTGAGTGTGATGCACCTATATTCAAACACGATCAAATCAGCATCAATGAGAAATTGTCCGAGTGCATGTCTATCGCCAAGGCCGTACCCGTTAGCGAGGTCACTGGCCAGCTGGTAAGGAAGTGCCCAAAGAGGAGGAAGGTCACGGTCACCACCACAACCACCACCATCACCACCACCGCCACCACTCACTGTAATCCATCAAGTACAAATATCAATGCCAAGGAAACGGAGATCAGAAATACACTGAGCGATCACTGTTATCACATCAATCAACCCGATACCGAGAGTACAGACATTTTGGGAGTACAAACACCTTCAGATTCCGGTGAGTTCAATAACCCTTTTAGCAATATATTTTCGACTAGTTGTCTTCGGTATCATTCTCTTCTGCCGTGTGAAATTTATGTCCATTACTTTGGAATTAAAAGTGCAAAATTTTATAGAAAAATCAGAAATTGATAGAAATCTGAAAAATCCGAGTGAGTCTAAAAGCACTTCATTGAATGTTCAGTGAAAGATTAAATTCAATTATTTTTTTCTTAAATGCCGGCCATATCATTCTCCTAATAATTACTCGTCAATTACCCATGACATTTCAGTTGTTGTCTAACAATGCAGTTATCGCTTCTTCCTTCGTTCAATTAAAATTTCCATCATTTTTTAAAGAATTTATTCCGATGAATCATCCATGAAAGCCACGTCCAATCTTGTTCATCATAGAATTTCGTGCACTTGAAATTTCCAGCCCGCATAGTGTGCCCCTCATTTTCCCCCGGACTCCCGTTACCGCCTACCCCTTACAACTAATCCCCTCGCAACATTCCATTCGGAGAAATAGTTAAGGGAAAATGAGTAACGGGCATTTGAATTGTATTGGACGGAGAGCAATGCTGACGGTAATGCTAAAGTTCTGCAGATTCTCCACCGTCCCCTGACCAGTAACTCTTATTGTCGCATAAGCGCGCGTCGTCGGAGTTTGTGGCGTTCGACGCCAACGGCCGCGCCCGCATACCGTTCGCCCCCCACTCATACCTTCAGCTTTTCCCCCAATTCCAGCTCCCCGCTCGCGCCTCACAGATCGATTCAGCGTTCTCAATGGATTCAATTCGCTCACAGTCAGCTCATGCGAATAGTCATTTAATTGACAATGTTTAAAGACGCAAGTACTTCTGTGAATTCTTGTAGTCCGCCTCGCGGCACTCTGCATCACTGAAATATCTACATGGAGAGAAATATTCAATTAAAATTCAGCAATGTTGTCCATTCCGTAGTAGGAAATTTTACGAAACTATCACGTTCTTTTTGCCAAATATTGAGGAACTTTTCCAGATATTTTCGTAATTGTTATCTGAATGGGCTAAAATATTAAAGAGAAGAGAAACGAAAGAACAAAAAACATCTCCAGCAAATAGAAACAAAACCAATAATGAATAATAGAGATAGAGGAATGTCTGATATTCATATAAAATTTGTAATTACGTTTTCCCCACAATGTTAATTTAAAAATACTATGTTGCACAATATGATGACATCCTGTATCATGGCGCTTTGCAATGTGTGAACAATCGGCCAAGTGCTTGGAGTATAGCTAAAGCCAACTGCATAGCAGTCTTCTCGCGTCAACTTGAGGAATGTCATACGGTAAACCATGTATCCACTACCATCAACTGTCTTAGACATTGCATACAATTCACTGCCTACCGTTGAGTTTGCCTCAGTTCGATAAAAGTTGTATATAACGTGAGATAGAGAGGCTAAAAAATAATCCAAGTATTGGAATGCTAGAGACGTCTGCCTACCAGAAACACTGATCGTGCCGTTATGTAGTTTGCTGCATGACGATGTGCATATATACCATTCATATATGGGCGAGAAATAGACGATGGGCGAAATAAACACGTGCATTTCAAAATATTATGTGGATACGCATACGTGTAATACCGTTGAGTAGTTGCTGAAAGTACATCTAAATAGAGTAATTCCCTCCGTATCTCTTGTGATAATCAATTTTATCGGCGATTTTTTAAATTATTTTAGATTTGAATTTTCAGTTTTTTTCTCACGGTGGGATAAGTAAATACAGCGAGGACAGTCAGAATATTTCTTGAACTTTTCTATATGATATATATTGAATTCAAATTAATTGAAATTCGGTCTTTCCCAAACTATATATTTATTTGTAATTGTATTTGGATTTTAGGCTCATCAAAATGAATTAGATATTGACATATATTTTAATTAATAACACCACTATAACCAGGAAAACTAAGCAAACAAGTCATAAAATGAAAACTTGACAAGTGGAGAATCCCATCGACACGTTCATCATTTATTAATAATAATAGCTATACTCGGAGACAAAAAAATGCAATTATCCACTTGTTTTATTCATTCGTGTTATTCAAGTAGAAGGTCATCTAAGCAACCGTACCAGGACAATTTTTTGATGGTGGCAATTTAGGCCTTTCTGTCCCCCTCTCGGCTCCACTACAAGGTCCCTGTAATCAAATATTGTAGTCACTTGGCTCGATTGCTTTATTAAAGTTGACAAGCGCCGACAAATAATGAATCACAAGGGTAGTCTAGTATTATGCACATATGTATAAGCTATCTTCTTCCCTTGGTATTAAAAAAAAAAGTGTGACGCGCTGTTGAATATATATCGCGTGATGCGATGACGCCCACGCTTTAAAGCGTCCACTAACACATCCAGAAACTCCGGCACGCAATCTTTCCGGTTTCGTCCTTTTATTTCCTCTTTATTTTTATTAATTTTAATTTTTTTACAATCTATATTTATTTTGCTCTCTCTCTTTACTCCTCCATCTCGGTGTTTCTTTTGTATACCTTGCGTATGTACACGTGTAGTTTATATATGAGCAATTTGAAATGTGGATTTAAACCACCTATGGCGAGTACTTCGAGCGAATCACATTGTCCGTAAGAGTTAAACTCGGTCGAATTCATTTATTCTTTCTTTTGACATTAATTTGAGACGCCGACATCCTGTCTGCGGATAAGCCTCGAGGTACTGTGACACCTTTCTCTTCTTCTCATATCGTATCGAATTGAGAATCAAGGGGGTAACTGTGGTGAAATTCAAAAGTCTTCGGTTGATGCGAATTACTATCAAGCGATTTTATCTATTTTTTTTTGTATCTACGAAGAAAAGTAAATTTTCTATACAATCCATTTAAATGCGAGCATCATGAAAAAAATGTTCCTTATGGATTTTTTACTTTAAAATTGACACAAATTAAGTTTCAATTCATATAGATGAGTTAGAAATTTCTTGAAAATTACACAATAACTTCATTCAATTTTTCAGTTGTTTGATGTTGTGAATTTGAATGTAGAACTTTCAGTTTTGTAACCTGAAATTTTAAAAATAATTTTGCCACAATCCACAAAAGAGGCTAATTTTTATCAGTCATGTGAACCGAAAATTCCTACTTGATAAAATATTTTCGAATTCAACTGATTTCAGTAATCACGATTATCGAACATCACAAGATTTTGTTCTTGGAATGTGAGCAATGTTCTAACAGCGTAATATGTTGATTTTCTACTAGTGAAATTGAAAAAGAAAAAATGATCAAACTCAATTGGCACAGTCATCCTACTTGTTCGGGTGTTTTATTTTGCATGCCACTGATTTAATTCACTCTTTTTCTACTCTTTAATAAATTAGCCGTCATCCACACTGATGCACTAGTAGATTGCCAACTGTTGACTGTCCACTTGATCGGATATAGATGGTCATCGCGCGTGTGTTTCAAGTTTTCTCTTCTCTCCGCGACTGGAAAGCGCGGGAACTCGAAGGTCACGCGGCGAGCGGAATGACGTCACTGGTAGCCCCTGTCAGGCCACCTTGCGGTTAGGCGTGGGACGCCGACTGTGGTTTAAATGGTCGTCGGAATGCGGTTAGCCCTTTTTGCTATTCCTGCGAGAACGGCCCGCCGCGTGAGAAGAATAAAAAAAACAAGGGGCGGAGAAGGTGGAAGAGATGAAGGGAGTATTGGCCAGGGCTGTAGTTGACTGCGAACTGGTAGGAGTGCCTCTGTGGCAATTTCAAAAAGAGACGCACCGCAACAATCACTTCCGAGAACGTAAAATGCAAAATAAGGAAATAATCAGGCGTTTTTCCCTCCCGCTTAATAACAACTACGGTTTTTCCATTGAATTTTCAACGGAAAAATTATGCGCTTACATGGACAATGTCAGCGTGGTGGAAACTGAGAGCGATAAGTAGATCTTCCTCGACCTCAAATTGGTATATATTTATCTACATATGCAACGTAGCTACGTCATTCGTAGGTCTACGTACATGCCAATGAGGCGCCACCGACGTTGTCCCCGCGATGCTCGATAGTGAACAAGCGCGCGCCGCATGATTGTGCAAGGTTGAGTAAGGCGAGTCGCCGAATGTACTTCGCCTCGGTACTATAATAAATCCAACGGGATATACATGTTATAGATGTACGTACGCAATATATCGACATATAGAAAAAGATTTCAATCGGCTGTCCTTCTCCCTCTTTCCCCTTTCTCTCAGTATCACCAGCGGCAGCGTATAGCCAGCGGCACGTGCTGCTCTGAGAGATCGTTATCATATTTCCCCGGCACCGATTCGCGAATGATGGCTCGTAAATTTGTTAACGAGCGACATTAATCCAGCGGGAAATTCATTCCCCACTCCATTGTCTCCATTTTTTTCCTCTCAGTACCATACCACTGAGTAAAAATAGATAATTTTGCCAATTAAATAGTCTTCTGATAAGAATTTAGAGCGAGTTTTACTACAAGAATCTCAGGCATTGGCTTGTCCCAAACAAATATATTTGGCAAAATTATTTTTTGCCTTTCAGTGAACGTCAAGCTGCACTTTATCAAGTACTGAAGTGAGATGTTTTATTATAATTACAATTATCTGCAATTACACAATTTTTTTCTATAATCAGTTGCACTCCAGACGCCGAGAACAGAGGGAATTAACGTGAGTAAGTAACATCCGTGGGCAAAGTGCAATGTAGAGCTGACGTGTCGGTTGCATCTAGATTCCGCGTAGGCGGCTGAGAATGACTGTTTGCCATTTTCTAAGAAAAAGCTCAGACGCCCCGGAAGACTCCATGCCAAGCTGACACGGTTTTATCATGCCTATTACTATCTCAGTTATTTCCCATCTATCAAATTTCCCCTCTCAGATAGATAGGGCCATTAAATTCGTGCTTGGAGGTACATTTCTGGACTTTGACAACATTCTTATCTCTCTGTGTTAAATTCGTGTTACATAATGACAGTTTGTTAAATATTAATTTTGCTTTCCCCCCTACCCTCTTCACATTCCGTTCAGCATTTCTGACGGATTATAACCCAGGCAGGAATTGCCGTGCTTCGACAACGGGTCCGAGCTTGGCCCACGCCGGGTTTGCCGAGGCCCGGCGACCAAGGTTGGACTGGACTTG